>JAYMTH010000759.1:0-18107 GCA_036897465.1 Pelargonium australe
ACATGTTGGGCGCGCCAGGTGGCTGCTGATTGTCGGAGTAAGGTACGTAGTTAGGGTTCATGAGATAAAGTGTCTGCAGACCCTCTGCTGATTGGATTTCGGAACCGCCATGAAAGTAAGTTGCCATCGATCGATCGATCGATATCAAATTTCAAATCAAATGAATATGAATTTTCCAACAAAAGCTAACTAGCTTTGACTGTTTATATATTTAACCTGTATCAAAAAACGAAACAGAGGCACTTTTGTTGCTCCGTTAACATCAATTTGTTGCCGACTGCAACTACTGGCTTCTTTATCACATGCAAATCCTGAACAAATATTTAAGACCATCACCAACAAAAACCCAGAGCTAAAACCACGCAATATATATAAAATCTTCCTGTTCTTGAATTTGAATAATTAAGATCATATAAACAGTAAAGAATGGAAGTTACACATACATGAAACATATATAGAGCGAGAGAGAGAGAGAGAGAGAGAGAGAGAGAGAAGGATTGGGACTAGAGGGAGAAAAGTTAGTTTAAGGTATTAGATGATGGAAAGGAGAGAGACATCAAAGTTCATGAACAAGAGACACATGAAAGATCATGAACATGAAATAAAAAAATGAAAAGGAATCAATCAAAGACGGATATTATACTATAGCAGAAGACAGAGAGAGAGAGAGAGAGAGTTAAGTACCATGACAATCCAATTATGGCTAAAATCACACCAGGAGAGATACATCTCTACACATGTAGGCCTGGCCTGGGGTTGCTCTTATCAGACTCAGTCTCTCTCTGCAAATTCTTCTGAAAATCATAAAAAATATATATAAAAAAAGTGAGAGTTGAGAGTTTTGGGATTAAATACCCTTTTTTCACACCCAGAAAATAAATAAATAAAAAAAGATGCCCCATAATAATTGAAAAAGGAGAGGACACACCACACCACGCTATCTCAACCATTTATTTATTTTCTTATTTACCGAAATTTCAAATTAAAAAAAAATGAAAGACAAGGAAAAAGACACAGTATACAGTTTTGAATAATTAGTTATTACTGTATTATTTACACATATATGTTAACCACTAACCACCACAGTGAGTCTGGTGTTGGTGTGGAGGATTAGGTTGGATAAAATTAAGAAAACAAGGAAGGTTTGTGTGACTTTTGTAGTAGACTTGGGCACTGCTGTGGTTATCAAATCATTTGATGGTGGCACGTTTGATGAAAATATATATTATAGTTTTAAATAGAGAGATTAAGCAAATAATTATGTATATAATTAAGAAGGAGATGAGGAATATTATAAAGAAAGGTAGGTGAGGACATATATAGAAAACAGCTGAAAAACAAGGAAACGTCTCCTTCTAAATGGCACCAACACTTTCAATAATGGAGAAAAGCAATTCAAAGAAGAGTGAGATATTGAAAGTCCTTTCCTTTGGCCCTAATTGCCTCCAAAATATCTTCTTGTCTGTGGCTGGTTCTGTTCTGGTTGTGGTTGGAGAAGATAAAAAGCAAATTATGTTCAGAGGCCAAAAAATTGTCTGACACCAGATAGTTTAATTTCCTTAAATAAAAGTGAATTATGTATACTATGCTTAAAAGCTAAATGATTCACACCAAGTCAGATTTGACCAAAAATATTAAGCAGCGTTTCGAATTCTCTTTGAATTCTCAAGTGCTGACGGTATGTGGTGAATTATTGGTTTACGTAGTGTTGAAACCGGAATGTTATGTTATATTTGTAAAATATATATTTCAAAATAATAAAATGTTTTTTAAGCATGGTAAATGACACTTAATGATCTCAACATAATAATTATTTAAACTTCTTATAAAGAAAACAGACCATTTGAACATATATAAATTTGCTTATACGAACTTTGCTAAAAATTCAAGTTAGAGACCAATTCATCTTTACTGGGAACAGTTGGTTTAGAAGCGGTGTCTGTCTGGCACTGAAGAGGGTGGGCTTTTGGATTATTATGATATGTTGACTATAATTCATTTTGGCTCAAATACAATAATCCTATTTTCATTTTAATTTTTGAAATGTTAATGAGATTTTCTGTTTTCAAATTATTTTCTTCCATGAATTTTCATCCAGATTATAATATTTGTGATGACGATAAAGAAGATAGTGAATTTGTAGTAGAAAAAATTGTTTGTTTACTAACACTCATGTGATACTACCTCAGCCATAAAATAAATGTCTTATTTTTCAGGAAGCTAGTTATGCATCACTATTAATAATATTCATATAATAAAATAGTTAATATACATTGAGTTAGTTATAATAAGGTGAGAGTATGTATATTTGCCGTTCTAAATGTCTCTCATTCTCGCCAAGTTTGAAATAAATTTCAAGTTCGTGTTGAGTTTAACAGTAATACTCTAAACATTACAAAGTTGATCATGTCAAGAGCATGTAAGTCAACATCCACAACCCTCTATTTCTGACACAGAACGTGATGACTTACCCAAATCATAAGTCATATGATTCACAGACCTACTAACGAAAAATAAAATATATAATACCAACTTGTTCGGCAAGTTTCAGAATATCACCCACTATCATATTGAATTCACTATAATTTTATCATCTCATCGGTTTTCACGACTTCTATGACTTGAAACGCATAATACTTCACAAGTGTTAAACAAAATTCTAAAATGAAATACAAAACAAAACTTCTAACAAAAGTACATATTGTTATTCATCTAAATATAATCATCTCTTGGTTTATATATGGGATTTAAACGAAGAGATTATTATATTTAGACTGTTTGGGTAGAAAATATGGGTTCAAATAACAATTCATAAGGGATTTTTACTAAATAAAAAATATGACCCAGGTATACACAAAAATAGCACTACATGATAGTGCACTTAATATGTGCACAAAGTGAAGCCAAAAAAAGGGTAATAAAACTCCAACCCTTGGACATTATGTAGCTAACGATCACTTTTCATTTACTCTAAAAAAAAAAATTAAAGTAAATTAAACGAGTTAATATTCGGATTTATAAAGTGTTGTTATATAAAGTTGATAAAGAGAAAGCTACTGGGCCATGAACACAAAACTGGATGACAAGTATGCAATCACTTAGGATTATGACATCATTAAATCTTAAAGAAATGGTGACAGGTGTTGTTTCACTTTGATTTAGTATTATCATAATCATCATTAGTTACCAACTCATATCTTATGGTCATTATAATAACATGGAATCTATTACTTAATTATACCAAAACATCATTAACCATCCAAGTCTTCCCAGATTGAAATAAAGTTTAATTATGTCTAGTGTCTCTACCTACGATCTCCTGTGTTAATAATATATTGTTATCATATTTACATCTCTTGGTTTTAGATGGCCACGATGGGCACAATTCTCTTTTGTACTTACAATATAATTTTATGTTTTGGAAAAATTGTTTGTGCATTGAGGATGTTTTTGTTTTCAACAAGTTTGTTTGCATTCACGGATTCACAGCTTTTGTTATATAAATGAAAATTTTATCAAATTATAGAAACAAAAATCAGTTTTTTTTTTTTATTTTTTGGGGGGCGCAAGAATTAAAAGTTTATAGGGTAATAGAGACAATTTTCAAAAAGTTGAGGGATGTATATGATTTTCCTAAATAAATATATAAATATTTAAAAGCTAAAAAAAATAGGAGATACTTTTCTATTTGTGCGCGCTTTGATCCTATTTTTCTCTCTCTAGTGATCGCAAGGGTGTATCCTTGACATCATTATGAAGTATTTGAAAAAATATTTTCTTGGATATTAACTTTGATATTTGAATTTAGATGGTCAAAGATGAAGCAATTTAAGCTACATTGACTACTAGAACAACCCCTAAACATCGTTCTAACACTAGCCAAGGTACGTAGTCCGCAATCTTTCGACGCTACTATCTCCGGCCGACCTCTTCTTCATTGTGGGTCCTTTCTACGGCTTGGCAAACTGCATATCCGCTCCCTCCCGGCCAATCTCTCATGTGTCAAATGCAGCGCTCCTCGACCATCTCTGGTAGTTAGGGGTGATCTCTTTTCATCCGCCTCCGCTGCAACAATGTGGAAATTTTGTAAGGAACTGGGAATTCAAGCAAGAGGGTCATAATTGGAGACTATTGAGCAGCTTTGTCACATCCAAGCTGCTTCATCTAAGGACTGAGTTTTGTTCATGGCCGTCATTCTTCATTGGCGCCTTCCGTTTTAAGTAGTGTAGCTTCTCTTTGCTCACATTTTTGCTTGGTTAGTTTTCTTTTCGGTTTTTGGAGTCACGATCCTTTCTCTTGATTTTGCTTTTTTCTTGGCACCTCTCTTTTGTACTTTTATTCACCTATTCAGATCTTTTAATGAAAGTACCGCTTGCTTATAAAAACAAATAACAACCCTTAGTATTTATAAATTTAATCTATCTCAAAATAGTTAACAATGTTCTCATATATACATACATTAAAAATTAGTTAGTAATGATTGTTTGTTTCCTCTTTATACCTTAATGTACTTTAGTTATTATAACAAATTTACAGTATTCTAACCAACTTCATTTATAGATATTACTGTATCTATCTATAACTAACTTTCAAAAAAAAACAATTTTCTTGAGAGAATTTTTTTTTCTTTTTAAGAAAGTGGACATGAGATGGAGCTATTAATATTAATTTTTCTCGCATCCTAAAATAACTATAGCTAATTTTTATCGCGTGCGTTGCATATCTTAATAAACTTTGTAATAAAAATATTATTATTTTTATCATGTGATGGAAAGTGAGGCTTGAATTAAGCCAATGGTTTAATACATATCTGTTTAATGTAATACTCTTACATACTTATATAGAACTTGAATTTTTCTAAATTTACAATTACAAGAACAATTATACAATAATTTTATCATTCAAATTTATCATACCATCTTCTTATAGATGTCCACGAGTCAACTTAATTAACCAATTGCAGTTTATTCACTTGAATTTAAAATATTCGCTTAGAATTAGGTATGGAAAACAACAACAAAAATTGTTAAGGATATAAAAACATTGTTACTAAGACATGAATAGGTAAAGGTTTGTTTTAAATTCTTTTAGTACGAGTTTTTTTTTTTTTTTTTCTTTTTAATTCAATAGATAGGGTAAGATATGTTTAGATATGATTTCTGGTTAAGGGCTATGCAAGGTCAAGTGAATCGCCCATATTGCCTGCCAATCCGCTCATCAAAATTTCACTTTTATAAGCTGGTGGGCTACCCCACCTATAGCTAATATTTGCGGTTTCACTTATTCAAGTTCTTGGGCGGGTTCACCCATGAACCCGCAAATCGCCAATCGAATTGGGCCAAGGCCCATAAATGCGTAATTAAATTATGCAATATCCAAATATTTGTTGTTAATCACATTGTTGGATAATTGCTTGCTAAAATATTTTTACTTTTCAAATTTTTATTGAAAATAAACTCATAAACATATCTTGTAGACGTTGTACGAGAAGTGACACGAAACATATGACACAACCATTCAACAGACAGCCTAAATCCCTCACCCTTTAAAAACCTAAATGGGAGTTCAAGAGTATATATAGATGAAATATTCAAGTACTTAAACTATTTTCGGTTCCTTATTCAATATGTTTAAACGCAAATTTCTTTTGACTATTAGGTTTTAAATTTGTAGGTATTTGGACGAATCTATCTATGTGAATTAAAAGACTAGATGATCCACAATTTTTATTTCGAATTAGTTGAGTATTTCAAAAATAAAAATAAAAATTAGCCTTATGTTAGTAACATGATAGAAAATATTTAAAACACACAACACGATACAACATAAATTCTAAAATTGCAAATTAATTAAGGCATTAGCATGGTTAATGACCATGATGAAGACACTTATGTTGATGAAGTGATGGTAAGTAAAATAGAATAGATGGTCCTCCAAAAGTCAATTACCTAAGAACACCTGCAGGCCCATCATAAAGTTTACATTATCTATCGCATCCCTTGCTTTTGCATGTCTATTATTTTGAAGATGACGCATTGGAGACGAATATCTCACTATCCTTTTATTCAAAAAAAAAAAAACCTCAATGACTTGTTGTGATAAAATGCATATATACCATCAAAGATTGATAAAAGCATACTACCACACCTGACCTCCATGACTTGATTTTGAGGTCTAGGTTCTCCCCATTTTACACCAAATTCCGAGGAGGGATCCCTCGCCAACACCTATCCTGATCGATTTAAAAAATAATTAAAGACGTAACATTCTTATTCATCGCAGAAGAAACATGATTAATAATATTGTGAAGTTGTTTATGATGTTAATATGATTGATGACGACAAACAAATCGGACAAAAGAGAGAGAGCTCAGCGCATATAATTATATCCCAAAACCCACGCACTTGCCATCGGATAGGAGTGGCAAAAGTGCTTTTGGACCACAAGATAGATGATCACTTTCCCATTCAATAGCTACAAAATGTGGGTTTGTGGGTCATTTTCTAGTAGTAGGAGGAGTAGAAACCCTTCCGAACACGCAAAGACGTGGACTATGGTTTGGTTCTCACGGAGGAATAGCTAGGGCCCTCTCTATGCCCACAACAAAATGCTGCTCTTTCTACCATTAATGCATGTCCTCTTATCCTTTCTTTTCCCCTTTCCCTAAGTGCATTTTTTGCATCTTATGCCCGCCCGCCCGCCATTACCACCGCAGCCGCCACCTCCTACGCCTTATCCTTTACCCAGAGGAGACTACGTGAATGTACACGTTAAGAAACACGCGTGGTCGGAATGAGACAAGATAAATTTAACTAGTATTATTTGGTTTCCATGTTTGTGCAACAAGTTACACTCAATAATGCACAAGTGTTTTCACAAGTATGGTATCAGCTAGTCTTTATCAGTGCAACAGTAGTTAAGAGATCATGTATATAGTGTCTCATACGCTAACTAGAACAAGTATAGAAAAAGAAGGTTTGTGAGAGAATGAATAATTGAATTGACAAAGTGGTGAAATGGGTAGGAATATAATTGGAATTCACTGTTTTTGGCAAATAGTAAACTTTCTTTCTTACATTCCATATGGCCTACAGTTGTAGATTTATAAGGTTCTAATTCAAAGTCACTAATCATGAGAACAATAACTTTGTAGGACAAAAGTAGGGTTGTGGATAAGGCCATAATGCAGCAGTTTCATACAGATCTCCTTAATTTGACCACTATTGTTTGTGACCCTTATCAATTGGATTTTGTCCTGGATCATCATCCCCACATGCCCATTTCCCTTTGGATTTTTTCCTGCAAACACTATCACGTAAAACGTTATATTTTTTAGAAGAAAAATCATGTATACGAACTAAAATTTAGTTGTTGAATTATATTCTAACGATTCTACTGTCATTTGTTCTCTTTTTTTCTTTTATAAGCAAACGATAATTTTTATTTATCCAAATCGAATGTCCAAATAAAAGTACAAAAGCATGCACAAACTTTAACACAGAGACGAGATAGGCCAGTTACCCAAGTATCAAAAGTAAAAAAAAAACTAAAATTGCTATTTATACAGGAAGCTAGTGATAATGTGTTCTATTTTCTTAAGATATATTAAACTTCATTTTCAACTATATGTACATCCTGTTGAACAATTTTTGTCTTCTAAGATTGTCTTAAGACTTGTATTTTGACTAATAAAAAATAAAACACTATTTTTTTTTTCCAGTACGACTCTTAGACACTATAAAACACTAATTTTGAAACAAAGGAAGCAAAAGAAAAAAAGTTTGAAAGAGGTTACTATTTTTTTTTAATAAAAAAATATTACTTTTGTTATCTAAACAAATTAGAAAGCAGGTTTCATAATGCAATTGTATGAACTTTTATTAGTGTATGAATATCATTTTTCATAATATACCAAATTCGAATAAGTTAAATCAGATGTGTTAATTCATATCGAATTCAAATAAAATCGACATGCTAGAAGTTGCATTTGCCAACGTTCCAAATTTTGCTTATTCGATTACTTTGTGACGATTTAATTTAGATACACCTAAAGACGACGGAGTTTTTACAATGTCGGCGGGGGAAATGCGACCGTTTTAGCATTGCCGTTACAATATTACCATAATAACCATCCTTCTATGATCTATCTGTCCGCACCGTAACCAATCCTGAGAATACGGGTTAAGGAAGGGTCCGTAAACAGCCACGTAAATCCATCCATTAATTAAAGCGTTAGGCAACAAAAGCGGGTCCCACGACAATCCCACGTGCCCTCCCACGCAAAGCTCCTACGCGACCCCACCCCCGGGCTGATGTTAATTGGACTTTAGCACCCGCCACGTGGACCCCTCTACACGTGTCTACTTGCTAGCACATCCCTGCACCCACAGTGACGCGCCTCCACACACACGCGTCGACATGCGAGCACGTTTCCTTACAAGTGCGGGCCCACCTGGGAAGATTCGGTCTCGTCGTGCAGCCCGAGCGTGGGACCCACGGACTAATCGGATTGGCCTCTACCGGCGAGTGAGTCCAAACGGGGTGATCGGGGCCCACGTGTCGAAACGTCAATGGTGGAACCAATAGGAATAAAGTGGGGCCAGGGCCAATAATGATGGTGTTGTGGGGATATATACTCTTATCTCTCTCTCGATGTTGTCGAGTAACAATTCGAGACACGTAGGATGCGATTGTGGCGCTGTGATTGAGCTTCTCTACCTCGTATAAACTGCAGCGCCACCTAGTATGCTCTATCATTTTCTGAACATGACACTTTAAATTAGCCCATTGTTGCTCTATCTATTTTCTCAGAAATAATCAACCACTTAATTTAAATATCTGTTTGCTTAGTAGTAATATTCAGTTTAAAAGAGTCGGTAAAATAAGATTTTAAACATACTTTTACAGTCGCTTGAACCAGTATTAATTAGTAATTGTAACTAACGAAAGTTTTTTTTTTTTTTTTTTAATATATAAATGAAATGAGGTTTAAGATTCTTCATAATATAGCTAATTAAAATGATTAGAAGAATATATGGTTGGAATTTGGAGCCACCTATTGCACTTCATAGGTTAGTGTTGAACACTACTAGTATGACCATTCTCAAACAAAGAAGTTGGTGCATTGAGGGCTTCTTCGGCAACTACTTTTGTGTTTTTTATTTCTTTCTTTTGAACATATCATGTATGAAAAAGTTGGTTCATGAGTGCATTTGTTTGTCAATTTTATTTTGTTAAGACCGAACTTTGAGCTAGAATTTATTACGCATTTTGTATGCATCTTCTTTTGTGAATGAGACAATAGCTTCCGTTTTGGACAAAACATGAGAGAGACAATAATTATTTTCTACATTTCCTCGTTATTGTGTTTTTGAAAATTATATATCTCATCTCATATTATCTAAACTCATCTCTCTATTGATGATACAAACCAATCTTCTCTATTTGTTTTGTTTTGCTATTTTACTAGATGATAATTGATTGACCACCTTAAAAATGCAAAGGTCGGCCACTATATATGAGATGTTTGGGAATAGTTGAGTAGCTCGACTAAGACTTGATACTCTTTCCATCGTATCACATAAGGTTGAGATACAATGGATAACAGTATATATTATATTGGTTTCTCATCTTCATTTTTATCAATTTAAGCATGCATGCACGCATCTACTGATTTTGTTGCCTGTATTGTACACATTGGCTCGATCATCATGTTGTTCGACCACATGAGATCCTCTGGTTTCAGCTAGCTAGCTTGCATGTTAGTTTCACACGATGCATGCTCTCTAGCTCCTTGTAAATTTGTAACATATGTTAATGGCCATTGTGGTACGTAGTAGTGCAACTACTGTATCTAGAAAAGTGGGATTTATTTTGGAGATTGTCTAATATAACTCTTATTAACTGCAAGAAGTATTTTAAAGAGGACTTCATTTATTTCATCATGATCGTCTTCCCACTCTGGAAGATGCAAATGAAAGTGGAAATTAAAAGAGAAACTGTTCAATTCATCATGCTTGAGACGAACAAGAGGAGGGTACGTAGCTGGTTTATTTTAGTCAAATTTTGTAAACATTTATTAGTTGTTGATTTCTGTTATTTTGTCTTCTTGCACGTGGCGTGAGAGTTGAAAACTTAATGAAGATGAAGTCCACATATTGAGTACATGACAAAACACATATTCACATATATAACAAATCTCCAACCCCTGATGATTTTTCTCATCAATACCCAATAATTGTGTACAATTACGTACCATGTTCGTTATAACAAGTGGTTTAAGTTACTTGCTCTTTTTCAAGTGTCAAATTCGAGTGTCGGCTAATACGTTTGCTGATGAAAAAACAATTATGAATTGTTCACCATGAAGTTTGGCCGTACGTGAATATATATTTCAGCGGAATAGCCAATGAAAATACAAAAAGTTTGTAAATGGAGAGCCTTTACAATTGTGGATGTTATTAGAGAGGGTGATGATTAAAAGGATAAGATATATCCTTTTAATGAAAGGTCGGTTGAGTCGATTGTTGTAGAGTAACGATAGGTTCCGTGTTTCATGGTGTGGGGATAGCTATTGTAGTCCTATAAATAATGTACGGTGTTTTCTTTATCTTCTTCTTTATGAGGATATTGACGGTTTATGTATTTCTTTTGATGCCTCTTATGTTTCAATTAAACCTATTGGGAGTGAATGAGTGATGTATTGTTACCATCATCACATTTCCATGGTTCATGGAATATTTTAGTAAAAACAATGGGTTCAAAATGAGATGAATATTATTCATACTAGCTAATGATTGCATAAGGAATGCATGCGATGCGTTTGTTTACTTTGGATTCCAAGTATGCATTCGTATGTTAGTAGAGATTATTTCACGTGCACAAAACAATATACTCTTAAACATAGAATTCATAACTATACAAAAAATGTAGACGTCTCAAACGTGTTTTTAAAACACCGCTTCAAATATGAGAGTAAAATTCTCAACCACAAGACCAGGAATGGATCCAGAATTTTTGTTTTGTGGGGGCAAATAACATGAATGAAAATTTATCAAACATTCAAGACAAAATTCATAAATATTGTGGGAGCAAAAGTTAAATATTTTATCTAAGACTTGCTTGGTGTAGTTCGGTTTCACTCCTTGTACTTTTATTACCTTTACCTTCGGTTTATCAATAAAAGTTACCTATTGCTTATAAAAAAAATATATATATCTAAGAACATACACCAATTAAAAAAAAAATTGGAAGAAAAATATGAAGTATTTTAAGAAATAATTCCTTTTGTGGGGGCAACTGCCCCCAAAACCTCCTTACTGCATCCGTCCCTGCACAAGACACAAAAGTTAAAGAGAAATTCTCAAATGTCGTTTCGTGGATCCCCTCTTGTTACCAAGAAAAGAGGATTTATATTTACAAATTAAGAACGTCGTCAAGTGTTATTGTGTGGTTGGTTTATTAGTGACGTGAGGTTCACTTCGGGATCATTTAGCTGCTTGAGCTCTAGCTTCGACTTCGGGATATCCGTTCGTAGGTGCTAGGTGAATATGTATGCCCTTTAAGTATAGTGAGGTGAAGTGGAGCCAATAAGAGTCTCTGCCGCTTCGTATAGTATCCTATCAATGCGATGAGTTTTAATGATGAGCATCTGGTGAGGCGAGAAGCTTTGGAAGTGACTTGACGAAGTTGAGATACTAGTTGTGATCCGGCGAGGTGATGAAAGGTTGTATATGAAAGTATGTATAGTTGTGTCCATATTTTCAAAGTATAAATTTGTTATACACAAAACATTACAAGTACATTATAGTTTTGTTGCAATTAATCTTAATAACTATTTACTAGAGCAAAATATAACTATTATTATTATTTCTAGTAAACGTAGAGTTTATGGGCAATGCTCCATGTATTAGTAGGGTAAAATCTAAAACAATGACGCAATCATATGTGTGTGAGAGAAATGAGTTGGTTATGTTAGTTGGTCTTGCTATTAAATGGATCCAACAAAGTTGTTTTAGTTACAGAATTATGTGTGAGCCCATAAAATCATGGACCTTGATAAAATCATGGACCTTAATAAATCACACACAGTTCCTATTTTTCTATTTTTTTAAGGAATATTTATTTATCAATTATATTGAACTAGTATTATAAATCACACATAGTTACTTGAATTAATTTCATTGTACGGGATGCATGACATCATAATTTGCATGGCATGTTAATTAATAACCTTAAAATGAAACAGTACAAAAAAAAAAAAAAAAAAAAAAAAGAGTTTAGAATTGCGATAGAAAACATTACGTCACAAATTGTAACACAAATTGTTTCTTTGTCACATATGCACATTTGAGATGTAAATTTTCGTCACAAACACACATTCATGACGGAAAATTTTGTCATAACCTTTTGTGACAACTCAAACAATGACATAAATATTTTATCATAGTTCCTTCACAAATTACATTTTGTGACTGAAGTCTACAAATTTTGTGATTGAAAAAAAAAAACCCTGCGATATGTGACAAATTTTTGTCACAAATCTATGAATTTTAATTACAAAATGTAATTTGTAACGAAATTGTGACATAATATTTAAGTCTTTGTTGGGTTGTCACAAGTGGTTGCAACAAAAATTTATGTCACAAATGTGCATGATGAAAAATATATTTATGTTACAATTTGTGATGAAACTATTACGGAAAACTTTGTCTCACTGAATACTATCAGTTTGCAACTTTTTTTTCTTTTTATAGTAAAATGAACATAGAGATTTTATATTCTTGGAAAAGAATTTGGCTAAATCAATTCGTCTCGTGAAAAATAGAAATGAAATTAATCCAATTGTCACCTCATTCGAAGTATTATACTTTCTCCGCCCCAAAATGAGTGTCATGTTTCTCTTGCATTTTTGTCTTAAAATGAGCGTCTTGTTTCCTAAGTTAGTTATGTATGAATTGTCAATAATATCCTTGTAAAAAGTTAGTTAGAATCTCTCAACGCATAATCATGAGAATATAATAGTAAACATACCACACTAACTAACTTCTATTCAGTTTTTCTCAAAATAGAAAGGAGGACACTCATTTTGGGTCAGGTTGAGTAATTTACAACTTACAATTTACGCTCAATAATCATTAATAATTAATAACAACTTGCAACATCGGTTCATGACAAATTAACGTTTTATTTAGTGTGATATCTAGATCTTGTACGGTTGCAGCAATTCTTTGTGACTTGTGTTGAGTAGGCATGGTCGCATAACAGGTAATGGCATGTAGCGTCAATCTCATACCTATCCCATCTTTAAAAAGATTATTTCTTGGAACTAATTTATGTTCAACAGGATAGAGTTATGCTCTTTCGGAGCTTAAAAGCCTTGAGAACTCTAAGTTAGCATTCAACGGGACAAATAGACACATGTTCGTTTAGAATTTGTGCTCATCAAATTGCACTCATGTTCACTTAAAACTTGATAACCCCAAATTGATACTCACCATTTCAGAGTCACGTTCACTTACAGTTTGAGAACTCAAAGTTATACTCGTCACAATGCAATCACATTCACTTATTAGAGCTTGATCAATTTAAGCACGTGCTCATCATATTAGAGCCGCGTTCATTTAGATATTGAAAACTTTACAAGTTGGATTCACATCCAATTAGACCTCGAAAACTCTAATTTGGTACTATATTTCTTCAAATTTACATTCCATATTGTTGAGTTCTTTTTTTCTTGGCACAATCTTTGTTGGAATTTGGAAACTTTTTAAATTGATGATGGCTTCACGGACTATGGTTACATTACATCAGTGGCTTGAAGCCTTGAAGAGCTTGGGCTTCAAGTTAGTTTACGTGAATGTCTGGGCTCACACGGTTTCAAAAATAGGATCCAACTTCATGGGCCTAGGCCCATCGGGGCATATAATTTGCACAAAACGATAGAAAACGACAATTCCAGTAGCTTGGAAACTGGAATTGATTGCGCAAGAATTGAATGTGGTCTGTTTGTTTATACGGAAGTAAAGTTGCTGTCCACACAGTGTCACTGTCAGAAAAATAGAAATAGCTGCTGCAAAATTCCAAATACCACTTGAGAAAAAGAAAAGAAAAAAAACTAGTCCCCTGCAATTAAATGCAGTGATCTGGTCTGCCATAGCCATTCCTTGAAACGTATGATACACGTTAAGTTGAGCTTCCATTACTCATTTGAATTTGCGAGAGTTTGTGGGTTGTTGGTGGGGTTGGAGATTGGATAGGATTGCCATGCCTATGTACCCAATCCTTTCACTCCTAATTTCTCCAACAATAACATTCTACTCATCACTAATCATTTCTTAGTAGCCACATTTTGTTGCCACAACTTGCAAATCTATGTGTCTTATCACAAATCCATTCCTTATCTCCTCTCATATATTGCTACATTCTCTCTTCCTTTCAATCACTAATTATCTCTTTTGTACAACTTCAATAATCCCAAATTCCTTTTGGCTTCTCTTACTTTGTCCAATTCCCACCTTCCATTTTCCAAACTCATTAATGTTCTCTGTACTATCTCCATCTTTATATTAGTATCAAATCTAACATTTTCTTCTTCTTCTTCTTTATGTTAAGTAAAACAATTCAACACGAACACGATATCTTATAAATTATTGTATTTGTCTGAAAATGATTGACGCATGTGCATTTGATACATGTCTTCTACAAATACAAACGCCACAAAATATTCATTGATATGGAAAGAAAACTTGAAAAATAATATATTAATGAACAATCAAATAGTTACGTGTATTCGTAATAATTCATTAGTACATAAAACTATATATAATAAATAATTTTCGGTGCACCCAAAAAACGTTGATAACAACAAAAATATATAGTATAATATATATATACACACACATATAGTATCAAACATTTCCCAAATTGGAATAATGTTCCACTTTGTATGCAAATAGACAAATTAGAGTTGTATTGTCAACTTCATGTAATCTTCTACATTCTTCTACCAATTAATATGTATAGTATATAATAGTAGGATACAATACTTGTATCAGAAACCCTTAACCAAATCCTTAACCCCAGAACCTCAATATCATCATCATCATCATCTTCTTCTTCTTCTTCTTCTTTTTAGTGTTTCAGAAAAAAAAAAAAAAAAAAAAAAAAAAAAAAAAAAAAAAAAAACTTCAAGAGAAAATGGATGTATCGACAAATTAAAAATACATGCATATAATATTTATCACATTTATTTTTTATTTGTATGTGAACAACTTGGCACTAGAGTTGATAATTTAGTGTTTCAGAAACCAGCAGGGGACCCACCCAATGTTAATCCGACGCGTGTCAGACAATGAGGGTGGTAAACACGTGTTTGATTGGACATGGTTACATTACCTGAAGAAAAATAAAAACAAAAATGGAGTTGTGATTTTAGGAAATAAATGGGGAGTGATTGTCCCAATATCGATCCAAGTCAATATTCTCAAGCTTGTGTTTGTCTTCAATTTCAAGCTACTGTTCTTTATTTTGTTGTTGCTGCTCTACGTGCTTATCCACCTTCTTTTTAATTTCTTTTTCTTTTTTTAGTTTCTTCTCCCAACATACATTGCTTTTCACTTTAACATAGCTTTCGAAAGAAATCGTCGAGACTTAAGTCCAGATATCTACGTGTAAGTGCGAGATCCATAAATTTTAACGAGAAGTCACTAATTTAGTGGTAGTTTAGTTTAAATCAATTATTTTTTAACATACGTTCCTTATACTTTCTCTATATATTGTATCATTCGGTTGTCGTCAGTTGAACCTCATTGATATAACGATTTTTTTGAAGTAATTTGGTCAAGCCAGACGGCTAAATTTATTTGTAACTTTTTGGTAGACCATCAAAACCAGGGTGGACTATTATGATTCTATGGAGCAGAAAGTAGATTTGCTTATATCCAAATTCAAACCGCTTAAAACTACTTTCCACACTCACTCCCATTACCAAACTCTTGTTCCCTTCAATCTTCAGTCTTCACTATACACTACAAATATTTGGGTCAAACCTTGATTTAGTATAAATCAGAAAACCAAATTAGGTTCTTTTCCCTTGTTGGTCCATAATTATCAGCTTGAGGTCAAATAAATTAGTTACTTAATTAAATCATATTTCTACATCAAGGGTGGTATTTAATTAAAAAAATTAGTTCTTATTTGTTGAATGTGTTAGAACGTATGCTCATGAGAATTCTGAAATAAAATTGTTGACTAACTTTTTCATAATTGCTTATAAAATAAAAATAATAACAATAGTTTTGGAACAACAAGTAAAATCAAAATTATGTCCGTCGTAGGATTTGTTGTGATGACAAAGTGAAAGTCCTTTTTGAGAAGAAGAATATAACTTATTTTTTGTTTTATATAATTGTGATATGAAACAATCAAATGATAAAAGTTATTTAATATTTGTAAGAAAACGACAAAAATATAAAGCAATTGACATCAATCAATTTTAAACCAAGTAAAGTGCATTTGGGATTAGGTTGTATTGAAGCGGGTAATTGTTGTCAATTTAAATGGCGGTGGGTTTAGATATATCCCAATAACACACACCATATAGTATGCATGTTCCGGGGAAATTGTTGTAGAAAAGATTGCTTGATATAATGGTTGATTTCTAATCATTTTTGTAGAATGAATATCTGATTTGATAGCTATAATAAAAGAAGAGGCTCCGGATGGTTGGCATGAAACATCTGCCATGTGATTATGTGAAATATCCATCTAAAACGCCTAATTGCATCTTGCCAAACCATCTCAAGTCACCTTTTAGATATTATACATGTACGATGCCACCATCATCTCATAAATTTCTGGCACGACACGTCTAGTTTATAACACATATTGTACATTTATAACACATATTGTGCACATATTCTAATTCGTCCACCTCATCATCAAAATATTTGATGTGTAATATCTTACTAATTGACACATCATTTTGTACAAAACTTTGTACATATAACATTACTCGTAGGTTTAAATCCCATCCTTGTCCATCTCTTTTGTTTTACGCAAGGTATCAAAGTTCTTTGGCAGATGGGTCATGGCTTCTTTCACATTGGATTTCAAATCCTTCATGTGCTATTGGATCATTGTAATTTTGAGGTTTTGGGTCATTGTGTATATTTTAGACTTTCCATTTTTTTTTTTCATCTTCTTAAGTGTATGTACCTTGATTTCGCCTTGAAATCTTCTTTCAATATATGGTATGATTGTCGATAAAAAAAATGTTATTATGACAAATAGAATGGCAAAATATTGTTTCAAATAATAACTTACTTTACATTCTTTTGATATGATAGTTAACATCATCTTCCATCACTGAAATCTGCGCGAGCATACACGAGAGAGACAATGATCAATGTGAATGCTAATGTAGGGTCTTTATCTTGCGTTGTAGCTAGACCCTCTTAAGCGATTCAATGTAGATTGTCACTAAGGGTTGTTATTATCTACACTGCAACCAAGTAAAACGCTACAACCATGCGCGGTGGGACGTGATTCTACATTTTGGGTTGTCACAAGTTTGTGGGAATCTTAGAGTTGGTCATGATCACTCAGTTCATCATAGTATTGATCTGTGGTGTGTCTCTGGAGTTCGACAAAGGCGCATTTTTTATTCAAAATATCTTAAAAGCTTTTTTAAGTTTGAGTAAAGACGGAACATTCTAGTAATTAACACACGTCTCTGTCCCTCTTCTTGTCCGTCTCGCAGGTCTTCGGTTGATGATGCTAGGGTTCCGAGTCTTCGCCCTAATCAAGCCCGATCTGACAAAAATTCCGCTGAAAAATGCATTATCTCGTCTTCAAAGCTATTGCTTGATAAGCTTAGATGGAGTGTTCTGGCCGTATCTTGTGGTATAGTCTCGGGCGAGCATTTGCAACATGAGCTCGCCTCTGAGGGCTTTCATTCGATAACGGCTCATTACCTTGCTCCAAGGGTTTTCACTTTGTCTTTTGATGATCAAGCTGCAATGTCTTCAATGCAAGTGTCGAATTGGACTTGGTTGTCGAACTGGTTTGTTTGCTTCTATGACTGGAACCACCTTATGAAACATGGA
>JAYMTH010000760.1:0-18103 GCA_036897465.1 Pelargonium australe
GGCCAGGAGGACTGGAGGGAAGGTGCGGAGGCGGTCAACGGCCGGCAAGATGGCCTCAAGCCTTCCAAGACCGATGCCCAGTGCAAGAACCGCATCGATACTTTGAAGAAGAAGTACAAGCTCGAAAAATCTAAGCCCCTCCCCTCCAAATGGCCTTTCTTTTTCCGGATGGAGTCTCTTATCGGCACCAATTCCGCCCCCAAAAAGCCCACCACTCTGACTTTAACGGTCAAAACCTCCAAGCCCAGACCCAAGCCTGTTCCTATGCGGTTTATGGGGAGTGAGCTAACTGATAGTTCAGTTGATGTTGATGATGATGAGGTGGATGATGATGAAGATGAAAACGTGGGGTTTGATGGGCGGGTCATAGTGAAGAGGCATCGCCTGGAGGCGGTAGATTTTTCTGATGGAGCTGCCTGTAGGGAATTGGCAAGGGCAATTCTGAAATTTGGGGAAATTTATGAGAGAACTGAAAGCTCCAAGCAGCAGCAGATGATGGAGCTGGAGAGGCAGAGGATGGAGTTCACTAAGGATCTTGAGTTCCAAAGGATGAACATGTTTATGGACACCCAGGTGGAACTTGAGAAGATGAAGCGACCAAAGTACACTGCCGGATCAGGTGAATTTGGGCCCTCTCTGCTTCCATATATCTTTGGATGATTATGATTCATGTGTTCTTCAATTAGATCCTAATATTGATTTGTGATACTAGGTAAACAATTTTGAATTACTGCTTTTGTGTGGGAAATGCTGTATTATTATTGAAAAATGGTAAATTCACTAAATTGCTGTGTGACAGGAGTAAGAAGTGAAATTTTGATGTTGGGTTGCTTCGGATGCTCTTTTAGTTTTTTTGTAGAGTTGAGAAGAGGGTGCTTGATTTGATATGGGGCAGTACTGTAGCTCATTTGGGTATATCTGTAGACTGTAGTTTACTCATCTTAGCTGTAAAGAATACCACTAATGGTTGACCCATTTCAAACCACAGGTCGTGTAAAGCTATTAGGATGTGACAATTAATTTGGCCATCTTTTTTCATACACCAGCATGCTGCCTCAAAAACTTTTGTCGGTTGATTATGGTTTATGATGTTGGATGCCCGTTTTTGGTTGGTATAGTTGTGATTGATATATCTCAACCTTTGAGTTTTCTGTCTAAAGATGAGTCATGTAAGGTCCAAGATATATACAGATTTCAATTGTATATTTAGGTAGCATTTTGATACGTATTTTTGTTCTGGAACAGAAATCAGGAATGAGAATCTCATTCCCTTTCTTCATGTCTGGATTAGAACTCTTTGGTCATGAAAATAGCTTCGGAATGAGAATATCATTCCCATTTCCTTTCTTGTTTCAATTTTTGTAATCCAAACACTACCTTACTTGCTTAGTCAATGACGAGATGCACAATAGAACTATGAATTGGGAAGTTTCTATACAATTTCAAATGAATTGTCAAAGGTACCTGGAAGGGTTGCCTTTCTTTGGAAGTTGAGTGTTCGGTTCTTTCCACTGTTTCCTTCTCATTTTAAGTTAGAATAGGACAAAATGTAGAAATTGCTAATGTTTGCTGTGTTTACTGGTCATATATTTTTCGTTAAATTAAGTCTTATAAAGGGTCTAAAATAGTTAATGTATTTTGTATATACCAAATACGGTTTAGTGCTTTAATGGTCTTCTGTAGGTTCTCATGAAAGTTATTTCAGCTGTTTTCTACCCCCTTGTATTGATGCCATATCTAGTTAATTTATTCTTTCATCGGTATACCTGATTTGCATTATTATTTAAAGACTATGTTCTCATGTATCTTTGATGAGTGGACAATGCAATTATGGTATCTCACTCAATGTGACTCCGTAATCCATATATAGGATTAGGCTTAAGTTGACTTTCAACCCGTCCATATCCACCCAAGTTCATCACTAGGTACCTAGCCTAAGGAAGTTGTGGGGAAGGATGTTATCTCTCTGCTTTTGTTATGTTAGAAACTTGAATCCTGCTTTAGTAATCTTGGAAGCAACTCCCTATACCTTTTCAAAGGTCAATGTTGAGCTGAGATGATAGATTTTGAGAATCCGAGATCTTGACTATCAAAGCTAGAACAGCCAAAGATGCCCCACCGTATTCGGTGGGCTTTTCACACTTGTTATATGTAGTTGGTTGCATCAAAATTTCTATATTTTTCTGCTTTCTTTTTTTAACTTGGTTGTATCAAAATTGGGGGGTTCCTCTGGGAAGTTCCCGCGTTATTAATTGAAATTTGAGAATACTTCTATAAAAATTTGCATAAGGTGCTGTATAGTAAGAAGTGACAAATCGTCTAGTCTCTCTTGCACATGTGCGCTCCCGCACACAATACACGGGTGAGTAATGGAAGCACATTATCAACTTTGCTTAAACACCAGTGTCATCTACTTTGAAGTTCGTTTGGTATTTGCTTTCCATTTATGATTTTGGTGGATTATTTTCTTATGCTTTATGGCATCATGGTTTGCAGGAAAGAAGGTATAGCTGAAATGGCTGGGAAGTTTGAACATTAATGATATATTATGTATCTTTGGCAGTTTAAAGTGTTGATCAATCCTATTCCTAGCACATGTGTCTCTGTTTTCTGTTGCTGTAATATTGTGTACATGGTTAGTTATTTGACAGATTTATTGCACTTGTTAAATTATGAGTATGTGATAAAGTCTTGTTTCTCATGGTTTCTTGTCCCTTTGTTCGGTTGTTGCTTGGACAGGAATCTTACTTTCAAAATTCGAAAACCTTTTTCAAGTCCTTACATATTGATATTCTAATGATTTATATCTGTACAATCATAAATGAGCCTTTTGTGTGTGTGTGTGTACACAATGGATTTAGAGCTTATATGGCAAACACTATTGGAAAACCGTAAGAGGAGGTGGAAACTGCGAGTTAATTCAAAAAGTTAGTTATGTTCAGTAGATTAACGATTGTAAAATGCAAGAAGCTGAATATTGTGTAATAGTGTGGGAAGGTAATAAACTTTTTCTTTTGTAACAAAAGAAAAGAAAGAGAGAGAAATGCCTTTTCTTTTCTTCCATTGGTATTGAAAGGAGGCTTCTATAATGGATTTACAATATTTTGATTGCAACTTTAGTATTTTTTTTGATGAGATGACAATTTGGATACGAATATGCGGATATTCGATACAAATTCAATTATTTCATTTCAGGTCGTATTTGATTGGACAAATTTATTCATTTTACACTTTTAAATTTTTACCCGGTCTAATTTGAACCCTTCTGATTAAAATTAAATTACACTTTACCGATTCGAACATGACAACTCTATATATATGACAGCAAATGTAGATTTAGTATGGGATATTGACTATTGAGTAAACTTTGGATTCGCTTCAACGTATTATTAAAGCAACAGGCATATACATTGAAAGGTTTTTGTGACATCATAATTAGTTGTCCATATTTTTGTGCTCTTTCTCGAATGCTTCGCAAGGCAATTAGGCAAGCACCCACCAATGACCAATTTAACGTTACAAGTCTTGCTTTTTTTTTTTTGGGTACAATAATTTTCTTCATGCATAAACAAAATATTTGTCAAAGAAAGACCACACTCAGTGGTCTTGTTAAAAATTAACCTAATAACTTTTGTAATATCTAGTCCTATGATTTAACAAAGAAGATATGTAGCAATTTAACACAAATTCTACTCCAAAATCTAAGACTAAAGTTAGACAACTCAGATTTTGAGTCAGGTTCAGGTTAGTGAAGTCTAACCCGTCCAGAAAGTTTTTTGGATTTCAATTTTTAGGCACAAAATATGTTGACTTGTGCTCGCTTGTCCAATCCAATCCAAAACTTTACGAGATAAATTCGAACCAAAATGTTTGCTGGAACGAGTTTGGTTGGTTGGTTGACCTCAATCTCAGACATAACATACAGCTGAGAAGACTATCTGAAGGCAAAATAAGTTATTCAAATTACCATTAATACGAGTACAAAGGAAGTTGAGAACACATTTTGATCATAGTATGTAAGTAGATGGTTGGCTGCTACAGCCAATATTCTTTGATCCATTTGGGCTCAATTCTGATGAATTGTGGCTGAAACTGTTGCTGCTCAATCCTCCACCCCAAGTTACCGCAGGAGGCTGGCCAGTACTACTCAAATATGCCATCATATCATTGACACCAACAATGCCAGAGCTCGAGGCCAAACTAGAATTGTAACGAGCCAGGCGAGCTCTAGCAACAGCCAGATCATGCTGTAGCTCAACCATCTTCTTTTGCAGCATTGCAATCGCACCAATACATCCGTAAACAGGGTCCTGAAGCCTCGCCTCTGCCTCGTACGCAAGTGAGTTCACTGCATCCTCGCGCTGCTCCTCTGGGACTTCTATCAGGATCTTGCTAACATTGCTGGCTCCGAACACCTTGTGGACTCCGGCAAACTTTTTCGGCTCATCGGACCGGAAGTAGGGGGCGAATATGCAGCTGGGAGTGCACCTTCTCTTCAAGAACTTGCAAGCTGCGCACGAAGAGTTCGGATGGCTCTTCATGGCTTTAATTTGCATCCACTTGACCTGTCTCTCCTCCTGCACCACATATATAGGCACATAAGGCTTGTGGGGATGGGATATATAGTATAGTGAAGGATCTACTTTTGGTGTCCTTGAAAAGTGCAATATGTGCTTGTGATATGTGATGAGTGATGACCTCCTAAAGCAAAGCTCCATTGGCTAGAGCCAAGACATTGTGTTAACAAGGTAGCCTTATAACAACATGAGTGATTGATATAACAACAACATGCGTATTCCACTGTTTTCTGTTTATTCTATGAATGACACCAAGGAATGGAAGTATGTGAAATGACACCACTAGTTAATACACCAATATTTTGTACTGTGTATGTGATGGTAATGGAAGAGATTTATGATTACATAACATTCAAAAGAGGGTTATTGCTATCTAAATATCGATCATTTATCTAATTAACGCGTATAGATTAGAGTCTGAACTCTCATCTACACGACCCTAATTCTCTACCTATATGACTATGGCCACTAGGAAGGTCGTAAGCATTGAATACAAACTAGAGCTAGCAATTTGAATCTGAACCCATGGGCACCTGAAATCCAATCCGACTAATTTTCAGGTCAGACCGTTCTACACTAAAATCCAATCCAAACGGATCTGAACCCCTTTCAGAACGGGATTTGGATTAGTCTTTTATCAATCTGAACCCGAACAAATCCGATACGACACCTCCAAATACGACATCAAATTTACATGTGACTTGTGAATCAGTGAATGTGAGTGAGATAACAATGTCACTTAAAAGTACAAACATTTGGGAGTGTAGAGAGTCGAAAAGGTGCAACAAAATTGACAGTGGCTAACTGGATTTTCCTCCAAAGAGCCCCTACTTGTTTCGTGTTTGTCGTTTTCCCAGACAAACCCCTGTTGGGAGAGGGCCTGGCTGGCTCAACAATATTTTGTTTACAGTTTTCGTGGGGCATCTAATTATTGTGTTGATATTTTCGGGTTAGGGAAGATTGGTGTTTTGCAATCTTTGGCACACAGATCTTCAGTGAATGTATGGTAATGCATGGTGTATGGACTGGTCACAATGTAAATCTTAAACAAGTAAATAATTTGCACATGTCATTAGTCCAAAAAGAATGGAAAAGGCTTACCATTAAATTTACCGATACCATCCTAATTGGGACAGTTGCCTTCTTGTATTCTCAGCCGAGCTTGTTGTCTGATATCCTATTTTTGATCTGCATCACACAATACACCATATTAACAATGAGATGAGATTACAGGAAAATGAAATTAATCTTGAACTGTCTCCTAAACTGCCAATCTGCCATATAATCCAACCGGAAAAGACCACTGTCTATAGGTTTATTTAATCCTAAGGTTGATGAGAAAGTTGGGTTACTTGTACCCATCTTGCTCGATCACTGATCTTAAAGAAGACAGATAAGTGGTTAGACGGACAAAGAAACGATGAAAGTCAAAGCAGTAACCTATCAACACGGTTAGATACTCTTGCATTGATCCAGCAGTACTCTACATGTATCAGATGTCAAGTAGCAGTGCTCAACTACTAAACAGTTAATAAGATATACAAATAATGGACATTGTATATGCAAAGGAACTAGAAGCCACCTAAACCAAACTTGCATTCACGACGCTTATTCCAATGTTAAATTACTCACGAATCACCAATAATATCCCTATAATAAGTTAGAGTCCCTTGAGTTTATCACACTACATGCACATAGAGGTATGAGGGGAAAAGTTTGACACTGAATTCTCCTTAATTTTTTCCAAAAAAAGAACACAAGACACTCATTTTAGGATTGAGGGAGTGTAAAATTGGAGGGAGATAATAATATATGAGACTCCACAACAGGAGAATACTCCAGGTGGAAGTAACCCGGAAGTCCTATTTCCCCATTCAAGCATCCAATATATTGTGTCTAATGTCACTGTAGAAGCAGAAACAGTTGGTTTCATCCATGATGGAGAAGTTTTCTCCAAGCAATCTAAATCTGAACAAAGACTAAAACCTGATTATAACAATGCACAGAAATATACTCACAGAGTGAGAAGTTCGAACACCAATGGATGCAGCTCTACTTCTTCCAATCAAGGCGTCCTCTGGTTTTTTGCCTACCGGGCCTTTGCTAGAATATTAATTCAAATATCTAGTGAAGTTGTTTCCGTTAAAAAGCTTCCTTTTGAGCAGACAAGGAACATTTCAACCATAAGGAGAATCGAGCTTCTTTCTTCTCTGTCAGAAGAGATTCAAGAGACAAATATTCCACTTCCTCCATCTTTCATCCTTTGTCTCACTGAGCTATTTTCTGTGATTGGAACTTGGAAGAGTGAAGGTTTTGATCCAAGGGTGCACTGACATCCAAATCCCTTGTTTCACATTCCAAATCCAAATATCCATGATTTTAATTGATTCAGTAATAAAACCAAAGTAGGCATCAACATACAGCATTCGGCTTCCATGAGTAGGAGTTTTGGTTATTCCTCATTCTCTTGTTCAATAAGCCCAACATTCCAGATGAATTTGCTGCCAATATCCCTGGACTTGATGAAAGATTCACTGATTGTAGCATCTGGGCACACTTATGATTGAAGTTCAATTGCCCAATAAATAATTTAGGGCATCATACATGTCCTAAAAGTGGAGGCTAATTCACTTTGCTCTTATACCCAATTATGCACTGAAGAGTTTGGTGCATCAACAGTGCCAGAGCAATGTGCCATTAGTAGAATCTTCATCAGACTTGGAGAGATCCATTAGCAAGAAGAAAATATTTGAGAATGCAATTGATCAGATATCTGCCACAAAGATTGCTGCTGATGCTGTCAAAACGACTGCTAAGTTTCTAGTTGGAAAGCTCAAAACTGGGTCACCATTAATCCAAAGGCGGCCAGCATATGAACTCCACGTACTTGCAAAAACTGCCAAGGATAATCCCAGGACAATATCTGAGGCAGGAGCTATTCCATTTCAGGTGACATTGCTAAGCTCGCATGATCCAAGAAGTCAAGAAAATACAGTGACTGCTTCGCGCGCTTAACCTTTCCGATTTGACAACAATAGGACTTTCATTATGCCAGCAGGAGCAATTGACAACATTATACATGTTTTGTAATCTGGGAAGACCATAGAGGCAAGAGAAAATGCAGCAGCAACAATCCTCAGATTGTCAATGGTAGACCATTGCAAGGTAACAATTGGAGTCTGACCAAGAGCCATGTTGGCCTTGGCTGGGATTTTGAGAGATGGCACACCACCTGGAAAAAAAAGGACGCTGCAACTGCACTTTTCAATCTTGCAGTTCTAATGCTAAACGGCAAGTGTTGTGGCAGCCATGGCAGTTCCACTGCTCATTGACCTGTTGATGGATGACAAGGAAGGAATAACTGATGATGCCTTGGCTTTGCTTGCTTTACTTTTGGGGTGTTCAGAAGAGCTGGAGGAGATAATGAAAAGCAGAACTCTGGTGCCTCTTCGTATTTATCTTCCAAAGGCAAGGAGACTTCAGTAACTCTTTTGTCGGGGCTGTACAAAAATGGGGGACAGGATGTTGCCAGGCGTCTCTTGATGAATCCACAAAGTATTCCTTCTCTACAGAAATTGGCTGGAGATGGGTCTTGGAAAGCTCACCAAAAGGCAGATGCACTACTTAGATTTCTCAATAGATACTGTTCTGTCACGCAATCCTGACAAATAACAATTAACAAAGAAAGAAGACAGCATAGTAAACAGTGTAAATTGTGGAATTCACATAATTAGAAATGTTTATTCTTCAATGTAATTGGATGTCAAACCCTATTTGGAAACCCTATACTTATTGTCAATTTAAATCTGACTAAATTACTCAGGATCTCATTGTCTAGAAACCCTATACTTATCTTTGTGCTCCTATACTTGTCTATGTTCCCAGGTTTACCACGAGAAAAGTAAGGCTAAAATGAAATGCAATGCAGAGAACCAGCAATCTGGTGATCGAAAAGCAAGAGCACCAAAGATAGATCCCCAGATTCCCAGGCAGTAGCATGCTTTGTAGTATGAGTGATAAGGAAGATTAAGTTATAAAGCACTAATGATTATAAAATATAAAATAAAATAAAATAAAAAGCTGTGAGATATCAACACATGGAGCTCAAAACTAATCATAGAAACATTTCATGCACTAAAAAGAAACAATATTTATCATCAATATACAAGATTATGTATTTTATAAGAGCACCAGATAGCATGCAAGCACAAGATTTGATTCGTACCAGGCATATTGGATATCTGTAAGTACTGATGCCCTCTTAAGTCGTAACAGTATGAACATTTTTCAGCCGCAACCTATGGTCCTTTCCTGGTAAGCACAGCCTATAATTAAGAACCAATAAGAAAGAGATTTGGTACAGCAGTTATTCTCCATAAATATATGTTAGTACTGTAACTAAAAAGAAAACAGTATGAAGACTTACATTTCATAGTAATCTACATTGTTAAATAAATAATAAAACAGAAAACTTTTATTGCTTAAACTCTTGCATAGTTCGTAGGCTTTAGTTTACATTTAGAAGTGACATATTTTACAAGGCTCTATTGAAGATATTTCTAGAAAAGATGGCAGAGAAGGTTCAACTTCTATTCAACCAATCAGTAATTCAGTACCAAGTAGGTAGCTGATATGAAAGTAAGCTCCAAGTCATGTGAACCATGATTCACATCAAGTGAGGTTATTCAAAGATGTGATTAATATTTACAACTCAATCAATTCCAACTGGATGTGCGCATCCTTTATCTTGTAGTTCCAGTACCAACTTCCAGTATTTATCACATTCTCTTCAATAGGATCCAACTGGACTTCCATCCCTGGATTTTAAGGGAAACCCATGAGCTCATATATATTAAAATTTCACTACTTAACATCTTTGGCATAAAGGATATACATATAACAAAAATAAATACGCTTTAAAACAAACTAATGTCGTACTAAATATGTGATATCAAAGATTATATTTGCAATTCATAAAGCATTTAAAATATAGATATATCCACTGAATAAACCAGAAGATGATGACTCAGATTTCAAGATGCCAACACAGAAAATTTCTACTTATACAGGTATCATATGTTTATGGAAATTCCTATAATATTAAATAACACTCAAAGAACTGAGACATTAACAATACAATCCATTGGGCTTTAAGAAGGCTGTAACACATGATGCTTCATGCCAACAAAAAGACACATGATAGATTTGATGCCTATATTTTATACCAGCATATAATGGACAATCCTATAAGAATAATTAACCAATGCAATACAATACATAATCTAGTGAACTACATATATGATTTCCGAAATTTGAAATTCATAAAAATAATCAAAGCACTTGGACATTCAAGGACTAGACCTGAATTTCCTGATGTAATCTTCAGTCTGTATCCATCTGGAACTTCATATAAATGATTTCCCTGCATCAGGAAATAAGCAGCAAAGTTCTTACTTAACTTGTTAGCCTCATATCTAAGCAAGACTGCAAGAGATCTATATCCAGCTAAAAAGATATTAATTGATTAGAGATCATAACAGTATACATATAAATAACTCCATTGTACAAATTCCATTCAGCAAAACTATCCGGTGATAATTGCATGGTTATAATTCTGAATATGTCAAATAAACTTGACCGCACTGTTATACTTGTAAATTTCACATCCTTAATCTCAACAAATATATATAAAAGTAGTTCCATGGATCCTATTCATAAAACGTTAACAATTCACAGAACCACAAGTCTCTATTGTTGTATTGGTTTCCTTGGTGTCTAACCTGAATGATAACATCACTGGCCTCAAACTCGGCATTTCCATGAAGTATAACTTTACATGCCTCAAACCGCTGAACGTGATGCTTCCAGTATACATTATCTTCAGAACTCCAATCAATTCCTTTATTTAGTACTTTGACGTTCTGTAACTTACACCTTCCACACCTAGACAGATGAACATACTTTTCAAAATTACATATTTGTTGCATAAACAGTTATCTTTGGGAACAAACAAAAGATACTGATAACGTTACCTGTGCCCATAATGTAATATCTGTTCACCATTTTCCTCAATCCTTGTTGCTCCAATAGCATTTTCAGCCACAATAAGCAAGCTACCATCAAGCTGGTACAAAGGAACCAGATTGTTGAGAAACATCTAATTTGGTATCTCTTTAGTTAGTCATCTAGCATAATATTCTAACCTGAACATCCCTCCACAGAAACTCTGCAACCTCGATTTGCAACTCAGAGCCTTTAGAAATGGAACCTCCATAAAACTGAGACAGTGAAGAAAATTATACTTCAAATCAATTTCTCAGCCATTCAGCGCTTCAAACTTTGAAAGAGTTTATAATGAGTAACTACACTTTATTACCACTACTCAAATATTCAATAATTACACTAATGAAATAAAATAGAGCTTGTTCAAGATTACTAAAAAAAGACAATAATATATGTTCGCTAATATGGAAGACATTCTCATAGCACTACAAGAAATGTAAAATAGCTAAGCCCTTAATGGTGGACAATTAGAGAGGTTTATTGTGAGTTTTGAGCCAGCTTATCTATTTTGCCTTCAGCTCTTATTTATTTTTTTATACTAAAACTTGAAAGATTTAAAAGAGAATAAAAGAAGAATGAGGATCAGAATATATTATGCTTACTTTTTGTCTCGTGATCTCCCAAAGTGGACCAAGAGCAGGATGTAGAAGAATGAGAAAGGGCGGTCCAGAATCAACATATTGGTTATTACCAGCAACCTGTGGAATGAGGGAAAAAATTAAGGCAGAACTTGAGTACAGCTTCAGCAAGAAATTCACCCACATCCTAAGATGGGGGCAATTTTAAAATAAAAAATATATATTTATCGACTTAACTTGGTACTGGTGAGAGACAAACTTGGATAAATTCAAGAAAGTAAAAATAAGACACGAAATTTGTTGGTATAATATGAGGATGTACCTTGGGAAGTTTAATATTACATTTGGATAGAATATCACAGGCATTCCTTAAGATATCTAACAATGAACCATCCGGAGTCTGCATAAATTGAAACTCACAAGTATTAATATAGCAGGAAGAATTATTAAAAATATGCAATAAACCATAAATTCTATTTGAATTAGATCCAAACTTCACTGCAGGACTTGGAGACGTTTCTTGCAATTTAAAAACTGAATTAGCAGATAAAGAAAACCATGGTTAAAGAGGGTTTATATGTATGTTAGAGGTGCTGAAATATGAAGATGGCTTTCAACACAATAACAGAGATGAAATTGCTGGCATGGTAGTTGAAATCACATAAGTAACACGATGTAGAATTCATAATTTTTGGGATATGAACCACGTCAAAATTTCCCACAGCATCAAGAATCGTTAATTTCAATTGATAAAAGCTTTTGGAACAACTTCATTTGCTGATACAAGGGAAAGAAGTGGTTCAAAGTAGATATGTACACTTCTCAGAAGGATAACTCTAGGAGGAGAAACATTGGGCTTGGTGGAAGAGTAAACCATTGAAACATGGTTTGAAGAAATAGAAAGAAAAAAAAAAAAAAAAAGGTCTCAAGCTTTAGCTCTTTCTTTGGGGCACGTAAGAGTATAAAATTAAATTGGGCCCTCAACTATAAGCTTAAACTTTTAGTTGAGTTGGTCCTCCTACAGTTAGGAAAAACCTTTGTAGGAATTCATGTTCCCACCCACAGAGAACAATACACATGTCACAATGATCAATAAAGCATAACCTGGTGTAAGGACTTCTCTCCGTGTTTTCTTCTCTTCTTAGCAGAAGATGTAACCCGCCTTCGTTCATTGTACACAATATAAGTATCCAGCTTATCTGGTAGTAATTTATAGGAAAGAATGAACCCATTACAAAATTATATATATCCAAGAAGACAGAAAAGTTGCAAATTAAGATGGAAACATTAAAAGAAGAAGATGAATATTATACCTTCAATATCTCTGTAACATCGAGATTTGTATGTATTTAAAAAGTTATCTGCAATGTTTTGCATTGTACACTCAAGCCTGCCACCAGGAACACTACAAGTAAAAATTAATTAGTTTTCCACACTGTCTTACAATTCAGTACTTTCATTATTGATAAGGAAAAATATCTCAGAAATATAAGTTGTCAAGAAACTCCAAGTCAAAACATGTTTTTTTCTTTTGGGTGTCCATTTGAAGCATAAACTGGCTTCATAAAAAAAAATCATTTGGCTAAAAACAGATAATATACCAAGGGTGACATTATAATTTTTAACTGGACAATGATCAAAAGTAGTCTATAGAAAAAAGAAAAGCACACTTTTTGTTAACAATTGTGTAAATCTTTGTATTGGGATGTCCCAGAATCCACAATCAAGAAGGGTGTCAATGAAGGATAAAAAGAGAATGTTCTAGCAACTGTAAGTAACTAGCTTATATACCCGTGCGTTGCACGGGTTGACAAAATTTACTTAAAAGTGTATTAGTTCTTTTTATATATCTAGGTTTTGTAATTTATAAATTAAAAATTCAACAAAAGAGAATAGAAAACAATTTTATACATTTTATTCACAACTTACATGACATATAAAACATATATATTTTTAAGACTCAAGATTTGGTATTCATCTCTAGTACTCTAAATATTTTGTACTTGAAATAAAATTTATTTCTGCAAAAATATAGTGTTTACCGTATAAGAAAAAAACACAATGCAAATTAACGATAATATTTAAATATATTAACAATCGGTTGTATTCAGTTTCAATGAAAAAAGTTATATTCATAAATATACGTACCTTTAATCCAAAAATGCATTATTGAGATAATTTAAATCTCATCTGTCATGCATAAATATGAGTTGCAAGATGTGAATTGGTTTTAAAGAATGCATTCATATGCACTCTATTTATATCAATTAAATTTTAGGGTTTTGGAGTCACTTACCTTATTATATATAATTTCAAGTTTTATTTTATTTTTTCTAATTAAAATTACCCATATAAATAAATTTACAAAAGTCAAAAATATTATTTCCATTTTATGAACTTAAGAAAATGTAAAAAAAAGAAAGAATCAAATAGTCCAAGAAACGTAATTTACTTTAAAATGACTAAAAATATTGTTTCCAAAGAATAAAAAATCTAAATATTTTCAATAAATTAAAAGGTCTAAAAAAATCTAAAAAAATATTTTTTAATAAAAAGTCTAAAATTGTTTCCTAAAATAAAAAATAACACAATTACGTAGTTTTTTGTTTCTTCTGGGGTAGTTTTAAAATTAAATTAAAATTGTATGCCAAAAATAATAGATTGATGAGGTGACGCTCTAATACGCATTATAAACCTCATTTTTTATCCAACTTTTATAGTATGTATAGATATTAATGTACTAAACATATTTCCTCAATATTCTAAAACTTTCTAGTAGGGCTATATATCTGGCCTTCTAGAAAGGTGTTCACCAAAACAGAAAGCAGTCCAAGCAGAAAGCATTGCTTATGCTATGAATAAAATATGATCTCCAGTATGTGCACTTCAGTAGCACCAGTATGCAATGCACAAGCCACAGTTAAAACATGGAAATGAAGGAGTATGTACAATGTCAAATGTAAACGAGCAGTTAATGCATACCTGTGGGAGTATCCTAAATGATCTGTGAATACAACTGGCTTTTTAATATTTAACACCATGCCTGGCAAACTGCTTTCACTATTACTTGATGCCACTATCTCTGCAGAAGGTAAATCCACATATAGAATGTTTGTATTGGCTGGGAAATCTGGCTGCAAACTTAAACATGGTAAGCAAGATTGGTATTAGAGGATTTTCTGAAATTTTAAGCAAGAAGCAAATATTAATTCCTAGAAAGAATTTGTGACAAACGGGTTGGCATAACATTCTAGACAATGATATAAGAAAATCCAATTCATGATCCATTAGAGAAGTGATATTGCTAGTAAAACTTTGGAAAGAAATAATCAGCATTAGGAGACACTAACATCCAACATAACTAGAATACAATTGAGTACTTGTAACCATATTTTAAAGAATATCAAACCACATTCTTTATAATCGATTTAATGCTACGAGCGACAAAAGACTGCATACCTATTAAGTGGCCCATCGACTATTCCAAACTTATCAAACTCAGTGTATTCAATGCATGACAAACCATATGCCCATTTCCCATCAACATTCTTCTTCTCAAGTAAGACATTAATTCCTTCTGTAGCCGCCAAGTTTCGCTTACATGATGCAAATCCCATTTTCTGTTACAAGTAGTAATAACAACAAAAGGAAACAAATAATTAGATCTGCAAGGATTCTACATAGAATTAGATAGCTACTTCTGAATAAAAGTAACTAAAACTGATATGTATGCATCTCGTCATATATTAACATAATTTTTAGAAGTTTCCTCTCTTTCAGTTTGCAGTTAAAACTTGAGAGTAATTTGGCATGAAAATGGAAGAATTTATCCATATCAGATGCTTTTTTTGAGGATGCGCAGACAACTCTACTTATTGCAATTAAAGATTTCATTTAGTGTACAAAGCGGTGGTGGGGCTCAAAGAAAGAATTGTCAGTTTCACATTTAAAGCTAGCAGTACCAACAGAAATGAAACCAATTCCTCAAATGCAAGGCCTACCTTTCCATGCCGTAAGCCAATTCCTGCTAATGCCAGGAGGGTCATATCTGTAGCAGCCACAACATTACTGCAAGATCACAGTGTGTAAAATGACTACAGTCAGGCATTTCTACTGCTAAATCTTTAACACCAAAAGGAAACTAAGAACTTAAACATATCGATGATAGCTAACCTGACTTGGCGGACTGTTGCACCTTTTCTTCCATGATTGTAAAACCACTGGAAGATACCTTTGTCATAAGCAAGTTTCCATATCACACCATGACCACCAGGCTTGCATACAGGGGAGAACGGTTTGGTGACCAGCCATTCTCCGTCTTCTGCACTAATAGCTGGAACGAGAGGCTGGAAATTCGTTCATAAGTAATAATACTATGTTTAGTAATATTCAAACGTCAAAACTAACAAAACAATTCCTTTTGAAATGAATTAAAAACAGAATCACTGTTTGCATCATCAAACCTGTTCGAAAAGTTGGAAATTTGATCGGCCTCTCCCAAACCAATTCAGTCTTTCACAAAGGGAAGTAATGCGCTCATGGTTGTTCTTTGCTGAACTTGTCATGATTGCAACAGGGGTGATACATTGCTTTCCATATATCTTGAAGTACAAGAACTCTCTAGCCTGGCATTCATTAAAAAGGAACAATCAAATCAAAGCTAGGCATGTAAAATCACCCTCCATAATCAATAACTTAAATACTAGTTCATTCTTATTGTCAAGCATCAAAGGCATAAACAATGTTTTGAGGTTTGACAAGCAGAGATCGTATACCTGAAGATCTCTAATAAGACCTTCCAATAAAGTGCGTCCACAATAAGGAAGCATTGCAGCGGGTAGACATTCGCCTGTGTCAGGATCCACCAAACCAAGCCTGTCTGCAGAGCCTCCCAGGGGATAGATTTCACCTAATTCTGGCAAACCCTAAAAAGGATAAGATCTTGTAATTCAAGACAAACTTTGGAACATGCTTTGTTTTTAAAGGAACACTGCACTTAGTTACTAACCTCAATTCCCCACAAAGCTGCTTGAGCTGAATACTCTGTATTTTTAGAAAGGTCAAAACCACTGGGAGCATGAATTTCCATAAACTGGCGTTCCATTAGTTCATGGGTGCGCTGGGAGGTCTGCCTTTCATGTGATGATTGGGGAAGAAGCTCCAGCACTGTTATCTGATATCTACAACACGTTTGTAGTAGGAATTATGAGAAACATCTTATATTTGAATGCTGGAACAAATCATAGTCCTACTAATGACAAAGGGAAAAGGAAAATGCTTGAATATGAACTTAAATAAACTATTCATGTTAGGAGGAATATCTTATTTACATTACAACCTTCTGCAGAAGCTATACTAGTTGCTGCATACATTCCAAGCTCAGCATCACATTTAATAGTTCAAATGAAGTTACATACAAGTTTAGTTAGTTCTCTTTCAACAACAACAGCAGTCATATATGTGGAATTTGATATATTCACATTATTCCATCATACTACAGACAAAATGGTGCAATGTCTTCTATTCCAAGTTATTTGCACTATAACATCAAAGTACAAGAACTCGGCAGCAGAGCTCTCTTGATTCGTAAACCTAACACTATGTACACTAAAAGAAAATGATAGTTCAAAACTTACAAAACTCACCCAATGAGGCCTCCAATGCAGTTATAGAACTCTTCAATTTCTCTCAAAGTTTTCAACAGCTTCCTCAAGTCTCCTATCTCTTCATCTTTCAAACCAGCATTGCTCTTCTTCTCCAAGCCCTGGTCACCACCATCATTGACATCCCATCTCTCAATCATATCGACCAACGCATATAGCGCATTCTTCACTGAACTCCTCGCCGACTCCAGCTCATGACTCGCCTCTAATTCAAACCCCGAAGTCAACACGTGCTCTTGCCCCGCCGCAACCAAGCACTTGATCAGAAACAAATCATAAGAGTCCAAACTAAGCGACGCCAGAACCCTAGAGAACCCGTGCTTATGCGAATTGAAAAATTGCTTCACTCTGGAATCAGCTCCAATGACTCTAAGCTTCTGCCTGAGGGTTCCGGATTCGGAGAGCCGAGACCGAAGAGCCTTCAGCCGCGCGATCTCTCCCTGGAAATTGAAGTCCGGCGCCGGCGGAGCGTACTCCACCGGCACCGTGGTGACGCGCGTGACTGAACATGGAGGCGGAGGCGATTGGGAGGAGGAGGAGAAGAAGAGGGAGTGCAGAGACTGTGTGTTGAGGGGAAAACAGTGAGTATGAGTAGCGTTGAAAAGAGAGTAGTGAGAGCGAGGAACTATGGAGGTGGAGGAGTTGAAGAAGAGGTAGCTGCTGTGGCGAAGAACTGGAGGTGTGGTGTGCGCAGCCATGGCATGGAGAGAGAGCTAGAGCAGAGCTTGGAGTTTCCGAAAATGGCGGGAGTGGAGGAAGAAGAAGGAGTAGAACCCGAGGATAAAGGGAGATGCCGGAAGCATATACGCTCGGAGACGAGTCGTTGCTGAGAGAGAGCGTGAAGTCGACAGAGTATTGTTTTGTCCTGGTGGCATATAAGCATAAACCTCATCTAAACATATCGAATTGGTTGGCTATATTTTTCTTTCCTTATGCCAAATTGGCGACACATATCACATGCTCCGTACCGTCACTTTCAATGAACTGCGTTAGTTTGTCCGTCCAACATTAATGGGTTTGCAAAGAAGTCGACTTAATTAATTTCACAATTATACAAGTATTAAGATAAAAGTGAGATTGACTAATATTTTATTTTGATCGATTGTGAAACTACAACGATGTACTACATAGAGTAAACACATATATACGTAACTTTGAGGTCGACCATTATCATATATGAGTCTACCGACTAAAGGTCGACCGTAACTATAACATGGGGGGG
>JAYMTH010000761.1:0-18100 GCA_036897465.1 Pelargonium australe
TGGTGGGAGAACTTCCCCAAATCTGTACATTTTATAGATAAAATTTTGAAGTTGATATGAAATTTGCTACTCGCACTAATTTCGACGTGGATACAAATATGTATATGTTTTTAATATGAACCTGAAAAATCCATTTGTAATCAAATTATTTACAATTACAACGCTATGTCCCAATGAGGTTCCATCAACTTCTCTCTTTTGTTTCGCGCACCAACACAAAATTATTGAATCTACCCATTAATGTCTTTTTCGATGTACACACCCAAAATTTTATATGTATAATTTACAAACACGGAGTTGTATAAAAATATATTTGATTAATTGCTTTAATTACTTTAAATTTAAATTGAAAAAATAACAAATTATATTAGACAAATTGCATACTATCGAATGTAGCAATGTTTAAGACGAGATATTTTGCTTGGATTAGACATTTCCAGTTCGAAATCCACAACTTTACAATATGAATCAAATTAATTCATATTTATACTTCTACGCATAAAACTTCAATTCTCTTTTTCTAATCCAAGTAACATATATCGTAAGTATATTTCTAACTCAAATCCGACACAAATATCGAAAAGCCATATTATAATCTATGCCTTTACGAACTATGTATTTTAGTAAAAATAAACGATTATCATCCACCAATGTGGGCCCGGGTCAGCTACTCTCTCCAGATGACGTGGCACCCGAAGAATAAGCCGAAAAGAACGGATATTCTGACACGTCCCTCCAAACGGTTGCAACTCAGAGATATATACAAAACCCCCCACAAATTTCCCTCTCTCTCCTCCGCCGTCCACCGGTGTGTAATCTCCGTCGCCCGCCGCCGGCTCCGTCGCACCCTCCGACTTGTACATTAATACCGACACTGCCCCGACGTACAACCTCCAGAAGCACCGCGCCAAAACGCACCGTTTTCGTCCACCTTCCCTCCGTCTCTTTCTATATAAACCCGACCTCTGCGTAGACATTTTTTGATTTGAATTTCTCTGCTCCTCGGCTTCTGGATTTCTCTGGAAGGTTCGGAAATGGAGGAGGAGCCTCCGGTGCGGATCTGATTAAGGTTATTTTGCGGTGGTGGTGGAGCAAATGGCGGTGGAGTACAGATGTTGCGAGACCGGTTTCTTTATACGCTTGCTGATTATAACGTTGCTGGTGCTGTTCGCTGGGATGATGTCTGGGCTCACCTTGGGGCTCATGTCGATGAGCCTTGTTGATCTTGAGGTCCTCGCAAAGTCTGGTACTCCCCAGGATCGCAAGCATGGCCGTTAATTTTTTTTTTTTTTTTTTAAAATTATTTTCTCCATTTTTTGTGTGGTGATTTTTGTTTGAATTATCTCTGTTTGGTAGCTGAGAAAGTGCGAGAAAAGCATAGAAAGTTAGCTTGATTTTGCTTCGAGCTTAACACAAGCTCTTTTGTTGAAACAAATGCTATTGCCGAGTGTTGACAATGATCGAATCTGCTTGGTTGAAGATTGGGACATAAGTTTCTGGTTAATTGGTTCAGACTAAATGTAGTGTGTATGGATTGTGGAATTGGAGTAGGTTTATTAGGGGAATTTGGATGAATTTGTCTTTAAAAATAGTTGTTATTGTTGAATTGGTGTTCATCAACAGCAAGCAAGTTTGTACTTTGCTTGTTTGATTGCTGAGAGGGTTTGAGAAAAGATTAGAAAGTGGAATTTTCTTGATGTGTGGGCCGTGGGGCCAGGAACAAAATGGAAGTTAGCTTGATTTTGCTGTGAGCATAATACAAGCTCTTTTGTTGAAACACATGCTATTGTTAACAAAGATCGGCTCTGCTTGGTTGAAGATTGAAACTTAAGTTTCTGGTATTTCTGGTAAATTGATTCAGATTAAATGTCAAATGGATGTTTTGTGGAATTTGAGTAGGTTTATTAGGTAGAAATTTATGTTAAACTTCTTAATTTTGATGAAATTGTGTATGAAAAGAGCTGTGATAGTTGAAATGGAGATAAAATGTTGAATTGGTGTTCTGCAAGCATGCCGAAATATCCCCCTTTCCTAATGTCTCCATTTTTTAAATTGTGTTCTGTTTGGTTGCTGAGGCTGCGTGAGAAAAGATTAGAAAGTGGAATTTTCTTAATGTACTGGGTTCAGGAACCCAATGAAACTTTATTTGATTTAGATGTGAGCATAACACAAGCTTTATTGTTGAAACAACTGTTATAGTTAACAATGATTTAATCTGCTTAGTTGAAGATTGGGACACAAGTTTTTGGTTGTTGTGGTGAATTGGTACATATTAAAGGTTGTGTGCATGTATGTTTTGTGAAATTGCTTTATTAGGTAGACATTTATGTCAGCTTCTTAATTTTGATGAGTTTGTCTTCAAAAAAGTTGTTATTGTTGAATTGTAGACAAAATGTTGAATGGTGTTTGTTTATAGAATTTATAAATAGAAATTTAAAAAAATGTTTCTTTTTGACATCAGTTGCATTTATTGAATGAGCTAATTGTTCAAACACTTGTGCAAATAAAAAAGAGCTTTCCTAATATCCTTATTTTTTCATCTTTCTTTTTTTGGTTAGAATAGATTTTTCAAGTATACCAGGTAGTACTTATGGTGTATGTATCTATATATATGTTCACTTTCAAGAGTGGCTCTCCTATTTCCGGATTGTATCAAATTATTTATATTATTTTCTCCCTTTTCCACTGTTATACCGTTTTACCCTTATGTTATTTGTTTAATATCTTCTTATATTTTAGTGTTGGGAAATTAACACGGTTCTCAGTCATTGAAATATATGAACAAGCACGGAAAGTAAAACAATCAATTACACACAAGACACAGGATTTACATGGTTCAGCAAATTGCCTGCCCATGGGCTGCACTTAGAGTTGAATAGGAAAATAGCTGGCAGTGCAAGAGCATGGCCGTGCTGGTCAATTGCACGGCCATTTAATTTATATATGTTGACAAGCTTCATCTCCGCCCAAACACACATGTCTGTTTGCTTGATTTGGCCATTTCTCTGCCCTTGCTGACCTCCTCGAGTCTGCCGAAACGAGTTGTTTGGAGTGCTTGACTTCTTGCGCTGAATTCTTCATCTATTAGGTTCATACCTCAACATTTGGTTGGCTTGTCTAAGTATCTGAAGAGAAATTCATTGTTCCGTACTCCCTTTCTCTATTTCTACCTTCATAACCATCAAAAGCGTATATGTACAAATCATTTGGTCATGCTCTGGTCCTAAGTAAGAAATTCAGTTTCGAATTTCTAGTTACCTGTTCATTGAATTAACTCAAGTGTTTGCTTGTTATTCCTGTTGGTAAACCCTAAACATACCACTTCAAGAAATGTTATGCGTAGTGGATTATGTAGAAGTAACTACAAGACATGAATCTACTGCAGTACAGTAAGAATGTCATAAAAGTGTTGAATTTTATGAAGGTACTCAATAATGGGTACTAGAGGGCAACGACTTTCAATAATGGATACGAAAGCTCTATATCAGAACATTACTTTTTAAATGGTTCATAACCATATGAGGCCTGTTGAATGTGAATGGTACTAGAGTGCAAGTCTTGGTATTCTGAAGAACTGTATATTCTAATAAGTTAAACATTGTTGTAACAGCAAAGTCTGCATATTCTAAGAAGTTAAATTTTGTTGTAACAGCAAAGATACTGCCAGTTGTCAGAAATCAACATCTTCTACTTTGCACCCTCCTTATCTGCAATGCTGCCGCAATGGAGGTAAAAATTAGTATACTGCAACATGGCATAGGAAGTTGTCTTCTTGTCTGATGTCATTGATCAGGAAATAGTGGTTAATGTCATGATTTACTCTCTCTTTTCACAGGCACTTCCTATATTCCTTGACAGTCTGGTTACTGCTTGGGGTGCTATTTTAATTTCAGTGACACTGATTCTTCTTTTTGGTGAGGTAAGGGAACCATTTTTGGCTCTATATTCTTTGTTAAGAATACTAGTGAAATGATCATAGACAGACCAGCGTACAAAAATGTGGTCTGGTGGTGGTACTTCATTGGTCCAATTTGTTTGGCACACTGATATTTGTGCACATTGATTAGATTGTTTTGGATAAACACCTTTATCTTTGTGGTACAGTTGAAAGTAATTCTTATGTTTTGAAGGGAACATCAAGTGAAGTTTTTGTTTCTATCTCATAGTAAAACCTTACACGTGTCTACATCTATAAACAGATCATACCACAGTCTCTATGCTCTCGTTATGGTTTGGCGATTGGTGCAAAAGTGTCTCCCTTTGTTCGTGTTCTTATCTGGATATGCTATCCCATTGCATTTCCCATAAGCAAGGTATTATATATATCATGTCTTAACTATCCACTTCTGCTAAATATGGTAGAGTAGTTATTTACTCTCTATATTGTTTTCTCTCAACTACTAAAATGTTATCTGGTTCCCAGCTATTAGACTATCTGCTGGGCCATGGACGAGTGGCTCTCTTTCGCAGAGCTGAGTTGAAAACACTTGTAGATTTGCATGGTAATGAGGTGAGTTTCATATCTTTAAGTAGTCTAGTACTTCGCATCAAACCATACTTCATAATTGTTTCATCTCATCCTATTAGAAGTTCATTGTTTCATCTCAGATGCCCATTCAATATATTTGTCCAGCTGTTTTGATAACCTGATTATTGACTTTTCTAAGGCGGGAAAAGGTGGAGAATTGACGCATGATGAGACAACAATCATCGCCGGTGCACTTGGGCTTACTGAGAAAACAGCAGGTGATGCCATGACTCCTATATCTGAGACGTTTGCAATTGATATCAATGCCAAACTTGACAGGTCTGATATTTTAGAAAATTGGTATACGTAAAAGTCAAGATAACCCCTTTTGCATTACATTGTTTTACTCACGACCTGTACTTTTAATATAGGGATATGATGAATCTAATATTGGAGAAGGGGCACAGTAGAATTCCTGTGTATTATGAGCAACCTACAAATATAATTGGACTTATTCTGGTGAGTAAATCAAAGTCCATTCTTTTCTGAATAGTAAAATCTCCAGACAATGTTGGCCGAACATATAAAGCAGACTGGATCTTTTAAGGTGTAGGGATTTAGATCAGACAAATTGTCTCGCACAAACATGTTTCATTATGTAAACTACCTGGGTATAATTTTCAAATGTAACGGAAATAAATTGTAGTACATAACTTATTATGGTCAATGCCCGAATGAATGTCTTCAGGTTGTGCTTAAACACCAAGCAGTTTTGAGATTATATAGCGCCAGGTTTTTAGGCACCACTAGGAGAGTAATGTATAAGAGGCTTTTGGATGTGTTCTCACATACTCTATCTGTCTCCTTTTTTTTCTTTTTCTTTTTTTTTGGGAGAAAAATTAAGGAGAATTTAGTTAAACTCGTACATTTACTATGGTGTTCCTGTGGGCATGTGTTGCATCAAACTCAATGCATATTAACTTATTATGAGGGCATTATTGGTATTTCATGCATAATTCACATCTCAAAAAGGAAAGAGGGCACATTTTGGGACAAAAATGCTAACCAAGTAGAACACTCATTTTGTGACGGAGGGAGTATCATTTATAGAGTGTAACTTGTCATGCACAGTATGGTATATATGTAAGGAGTGGGTATTAACAATGGCATATAGGTTATACTAAGCTGTTCGCATGCATGCATGCCTTCAACTTTTCTTGGAATTGGATTCAACTTACTCAGAATCACCCAATAATTGAATCATATGTCGATCCCTCATGAATAAAATGCTTCTAGAATTTGTGAAGGCGCCAATAAGACCTTTTTAAGAATACATTGTTTGGATGTTGATTTCTCTGCTATGTAATAGGTATAGTTTTTCGGGTCTCTTTAACTCAGTGTAATTGGTCTATCAAAAATCTTTGTTTCTACTTCAACTATTTTGATCGGCAGACAATTCTGTTTCTAATATACCTTTTACTCACATCACTAATGCTAACTTGTAGGCCAAGAATCTGCTAACTGTTCACCCAGAAGATGAAGTACTCATTAAAAATGTCACTATACGTAGGATTCCGAGGTATCTTGTTTGGTTTGAAGCCATTATTGCTTCAGATATTGTTTAAAATTCCGTCCTTTGGTTTATATCATATTACATACCTACTGTGCTTTGTTTGTCGGTTTCAGGGTTCCAGAAACTTTGCCCTTATATGACATCTTGAATGAATTTCAGAAAGGTCACAGCCATATGGCCATTGTTATACGACAGTACAAGAAGACAGACCATCCTCCTTACAAGAGCCCTTCTGATGGTAAGTTCCAATACTATACTATAATCTTTGCTGCTTATAATTTGTTTTGGGATTGGGGCCGTTGGGTTTAGATAAACTTAATTAGAACCTGGAACTGAATTGCGAGTACATGTAAAATGTACAGGTTTGTCCAACCCAACCCTAAATTTAATAAAATATACCCTGAACTCGTTAAAATGTAGATCGTATTTTGTTTCCAAACTGCCAACTCTAGTTTTGGATCTATTTAAGCATATTTTTCCTGCCCTCATGTCTGCTGGAAAGGGCGTGAGCAGATCAAAGAGAGGGCAAGTGGGTCATTTTTTTTTCTTTGTCTTGATGGTTAGTTTTCAAGAACTATGGTTTGGGAAACCTGGTTCTGTCTTCATAAAAAGGAAATGCAAGAAAGAAACTATAAAGTTAGGTTTGGAAATATGGGCCCGACCCATATTTTGCGGCTTGGGTCACATAAAATAGGCAGATTTAATTTTTGGGTCAGGTTTGTCAAGGCGGAATTGCGTGTCGGGTCAGACAAATCCGATCCAACCTGCGGCCCAAAACTCTCAAACTCTTGGGGGTTGGGTTCTAGGCCTTCCCAACCTGAAACCTGAATCGCCAGCTCTAGCTAGCATTTGTATTAACTTTGTTCAAGAATGGGAATGGGAAAGAAAATGAGATTTTCATTCTTTATTTTTGAACTACTTTTTAGTCATGAAATTGACTTTGAAATGAGGAACTCATATCCATTGTGTTCTTGCAAACACTACCTTACATCCCATGCTTTGGGTCCGTAAGTTCTTTGGAAGCATACTTTTCCCATCATACCATATACCATGCAAACTTTCTATCATGTATATTACTGCCGACGATCATGTTTCTGAATTGGGAATTATCATTGCGTAACTGCTTTCTGTGTTTCCCGAAACTAGATTCTTCTCGGGACGTGAGAGTCGACATTGACGGTGAAATGACTCCACTCGAGAGGATCTTAAAGAGCAAGAGATCACTTCAAAAATGGAAGAGCTTTCCCAATCGAAACAATTCATTCAACAAGGGTGGCAGCTCGAGAAGTAGAAAGTGGACAAAGGACATGTACTCGGACATCTTGCAAATAGATGGTAGTCCACTCCCAAAAGTTCCCGAGGAAGAAGAAGCTGTCGGCGTCATAACAATGGAAGACGTCATCGAGGAGCTCCTTCAGGTACTAAACCCAAACCTCCATTTCATCTCATTTTCTCTATGTTCAGAAAACATTCATTTCCTGATATTGATTTAACGCCTTTTAGGAGGAAATCTTTGATGAGACTGATCATCAGTTTGAAGACTCATGACACTGGCTTTCTTTAGCTAGGTGCATTAAATTAGAATACAAAGATTTAAGTTTAGAGAGTTGATAGTTGAATATACCGTGTTCGTAGAGGAATGGCTGATTTGTAGTATTCTATGTACCAAATCGCTCCGTTTTCATACATAATATTTGGATGTTTTGAAGGAACTGTAGTGTATTTAGAAATTAGAATGTTGGATTATGTAACTGTTTGTGTGAAGATTTTTGGTATTTGACATCCAAAATCTTGTAATTGAAGCTGTAATTGGACTCGACACATTATATAGTTTAAATGTTTTATTTTGTTTCTATTACAAAAAAAAATATTGTTTTATATTTTGTACTTTCTTTAACGGAGAATGTTTCATTTTGGTCCCCAACTATTCATTTTGTTATAATTTGGTTCGTGTTGCAGTAAGTTATCTCGTACCCGTATTTCTGCAATTGCAACGAGTCATACAAGTTTTGGTTTGAGTTCGATTTGACCCGACCTGAAATAAGAGATTATTGACTCCTATTACAAAAATGTTATTCTTTGTCACTCAAAATGCACTTCCAAAAATTCACATCTTAAAACCAAATTATATTCATCATATTATCAAGAGATAATCATGCAGTAGTTTAGACTTTGGAATCAAAAGAGAAAAAAAGATAAACGATGAGATTGTTAGGATGTGGTTTTGAAATGTCAACAAAGTTTTAATCTGAAATCACACTCATGTTGTATTCATTTTTCTCAAACAGAACAAACAGATATGTACTTTTCTACAAACTCTATTGATTTCTACAGTTCTTGCTTAAAGTATCATACAATCTCGGTTCCACGAAGATTGTCATATGATTTATCGTGAACAACTGATCACTTGAATACAAGAACCCTCCCCGACCCTCTCTAGTACTTTTTCGATCTCCTCTCCTTTTTCTTATCCTTGGACTTTTCTTTTGATCTGTGTTTGTGTTTACGTTTACGAGAATGTTCCTTTGAGCTCCCTGTATGACTCTTCTTAGGCTTCTTCCGTCTATCCTCATGAAGCTCCTCGGAAGATGAAGATTGACAAGACTTCAGCGAAGAAGGCTTCTCGGGGCCAATATCAACTCGATGATCTCTTATATCATGGCTCATTGAAAGCTGCTCTTTCGAGTCTGAACTAGGGGGAAGGTAGGGACCTGTTTCATCCATCCTCGAGCCCACAGCACCTCTCCCACGCTTGACCCTATTATCGGAAGAAAAAAAAAAACATTCATGTCAGATCAGTAAAATGAAACTATTCACATTGCAACCGATAACATTTAACATCAACATATGCCTAGCTAAGTTAAAACAGACATCCCAGAAAGTGAAGCATTCTGACCTTGAGTGCAGGAATTCCTCGACTTCCTCATCTCTCAAACCTTCATCTTCTCGTGAATAGCAACTCTCTGCTACTCTTTTTCTCGACGGCCATGAAGCATTAGAACTTTTATCAACTATAGCATTACTCTTGCTACTGCTGCTCTCGTCTTTCTGTTTCCTTAGCCGATCGTCCAGCTCTCGCTCTTTCTGCCGTACTCGCCACATTTCATTTACTTCCACAGATCGATTTGCTGAAAGAAACGAGAAAGTCAAGCTCTAAATCACATAAAAACAGTGCGCTTAATTTTAGACTCTATATGGATGGCCGGAGATATACAGTAATACCATTGAATGACATGAAAGAATCAGTTGGTTCACTTATAAAAATACATCACATATGTTGTTTCCTACACTACAAATGATCAATACTCTAGCATTTCATTAATAAGTCACAATCCAAATCCAATTTGATCGATCTCCAAAAAAACTAACCTTGTTGTACTCCAAGAACAGTTGCAGTTAGAAACCGTGAATTTGGCCTACCCCTCGCTTTAGGCTGCCTAAGGTAAGCAAGGACACCTTCTCTCTCAGATTGTCTCCGCAGTTCTGCTGCCTCTTTTAAAAGAATCGCTGCTATTCTATTTTCCGTCTCTAAATCCATATGATCATGGCAATCAAGTTGATGAAAATAGGTAAGCAAAAATAAAATTGTAACCACAAAATGGAAAGAAGCACAACAGCACCGAATAAGCTATAAATATATTTAACATAAAAGTTGCACCAACGAGCATATCATAGAGCAAATTAGCGTTTATACCCTGAACTGTGCAAGCTATATAGCATTTTGTTGCTGCAACATAGAGCCTAAAGTTAACTTCAATAAGTGAAACCATAAATAGAAAGATTAACAAATATAGGTTCCTCGAACACATCAAGATTCAAACTTAGTTCCCATAATATTTTCAGTAACAAAACTGCAAATTCTATCAAATATAGTTAGTATACATAAAGTTAGTCTGGTGAGTTGTGATAAAGTTCATTTCTTTAATCCAGAAAATGCATAACAAAAGATTTAATGTCAAAGACCCTGTACTGCTCTCCGAGTAAATCAACAATCAAAACACTCTAGAGTCTTGTCACTCGTCTATATGCACTAAATTGAAATCTACCTTTTAAGGCTTTTTGTACACAAATATTACCCATTGTTTCATCAATCTGATTCTATGTGCACCTAACACTACAAAAGAAAACCGAACAATTAGAGTAGGGACAATTGCATATGCATATCCCATGTTTCACTTTGAGGCAACTAACTATCCCAAGTTATCGACCAAAAACAATACTACTCCATGCTTCACTTTGAGGCAACTAAGCACCCCATGGCCCATGCTATCAATAATTGTGTACTTTGTTAAATTCAACGAAAATTTTGATTACTCACCCTAGTCATGTGACATATATAATTCCATTAATAACTAAAACTGTCTTTCAAACTATTTAAAGAAACTAAAATTTTCATTAATATAACACTTTAAAACATGAGATAGTCATGTGTCGTTAGCTTCTAACAGGGCTGTACATTTACATAAGAGTATACATCTAAATGCCTGAAGTTGAAGAGACTGCCCAATTCAATTTTCCAAATCAAACAGCACAAAACCACAATTTAACCACATATTTCCAAAATCTACATATATTCAAACAAAAATATAAAATTGATAAATACCCAAGAACTAAAACGAGTACCAGATTATGAAATTGATCAAGATTACGGGAAAAACATATTTTCACGATCATCGTGCCAAAAAAGCACGAATAAATCATGATAATTAGAGCTCATGGATTAAGAGATAATTACCTAGAATTTTGGGAAATCGAAAACCCCTCTTCTGCAGCGTGAAACCCTAGATCACAGACGATGACCAGAGACAGATTTGAGAGAGAAGTTTGGGTTCGAAAATTTGGTTTTTAGGGCTCGACAAGAGACCCAATTTTGCACTCTGGAATTTGAAAAACTTCCATACCCAATTATGCCCCTGCCAAGTTCAAATATTAACAGACGGCTTCAGAAAAAATAAAATTTTGGTTTTGTCTCCGTAAACTGAATTTTATTTTGATTTTAGCTCGTACCCTCAAACCCGTATTGTTTTAATCCTTACAGATTTTAATTATATATATATAATCCCTAATATTCGGTTGTTGTAAGTTAACGACATCCACGTCACCTAAAAGTCTACAACCTCCACGCTAGGTGTTGCCAGAACGCCCGATTTACAAGGCAGACCACCACACGCTCGGTTCATAAGATACTTGACGTCTTCCATATCTTCTAACACGGAACAACCGGCGGTTTATAAGACATTATATACTTGACCTCGCATGAAATTCCAACACGGAAAACTCGACTTACAAAAAATATCATCACGCACCTGGTTTACAAAACATATTAAATACTTGACGCCTCCCATTCTAACATAGAACACCAAATTGTAGGCATATTGTACACTTGTCGCTTCCTATGAACTTATGATGTGAAACATACACTTGACTTCTCTAAAATCTCCAACACGAAACATTCAGTTTATAAATATATCGTACACTTGATGCCTCCCAAGAATTTCTTACCCGAAACGTTCGGTTTATAAGACATTGTATACTGGACACCTTGTGACACAAAATGTTCGATTAAAAGATATGTAGTACACTTGACGCATTATAGTTAAGCTAAACGTAAGATCCCGATAAAGATTTTCAACTAATAAACCTCTTTCTCATTTACATATAAACAGGAATCTCCCTTCAGCTACACATACAATTTGTGATACAATACAGATCTCGAGTCAGAGAAACGGTCTCTATGCAAAAGCAAAGAAAATGTCACGATAGCGTACATAAACGACACTCACCAGACCCTACAATGGTGCGAGCGTAAACTGGGCCCACCCAAGCAAGCCCTAAAACACTGACACTAAATACACTAATTCTGCACATAACAGTACAAGAGCTAAATCCTCAAGTTGATATACAAAGTCAAAAATAGTACCTAAAACTGTTCTATACTCTTCATCATCTCAGCTTTGCAGGTTGTCTTGTAGTGCCCGGTTTGGTTGCACCGGCTACAATGTACGGTATGTTTCTCTCTGTTAAGGTCTTCTACGCAAACCCGTTTCTTCTCAGGCCGCCCTGGTGGCCTCCGGTACTTTGGTGGCCGCACAATTGGGTTCTCATCATCAGCAGACCCGTCACCCGCCTTTCTCCACTCGATTTTCTCAGTAATAGGGTTTATGTGTCCTGCATATGTTTTTCGGTAATTCGCTACTGTGAAACATTTCTCAGTGAAGACATAAACGTCCTTTCTGCAAGAGATTAGGGCTGCGACAGCATGGGAACATGGTATTCCATGAAGCTGCCAATCACGACAGGAACAACAGTGGGTCCCAATATTCACAATGTCAGATCTTTCGGCAGATAAGACCTCGAATTCCACTTCATCTGATCGGAGGACTTGGTAATTGGATCCACGACTAGCAGCTTCTGATATACGTTTCTCAGCAGAAGGGGCGAGCACAGAGAACCAAGAACTACTCCTCAGACGCCGTTCCTCAAACTCAGCCATCAGCTTGCAATGGATCCGTTCAATCACTTGTATAATGGGAAGCTCCCGAGCTTCAACGATCCATTTATTGAACTCCTCGATGTTTGAAGAGAGATGACTATAACGGGGTCCTTCAAAATATACTAATGCCCAACGAGAAGGTGGGAACTGTTGTAACCATTTAGCAGCTTCTGAAGAGACCTCCTCTATTTCACCCATTTTCTCTTTAAAACCGATACTTGTAGTGGCATATGCTGCTTTCCATAGAAGATTTATGAGCCTTGAGTTCTTGAATTCTTTCCCGAGGCTTTCGCTCAAGTGACGCATGCAAAACGCGTGAGAAGAACTCGGAAATTTCCTTCTAACTGCATCTGCTATACACTTTTGGACGTTCGAAAAGAACGTGAAATGTGGCATATTTTCAACATTCATCTCCAAAGCCTTGTGTAACTCCGACAAAAACCACATCCAGCTCTCATCGCTTTCTTCATCGACAACACCAAATGCAAGCGGGAATAGCCCACCATCAGCGTCAAAAGAAGTGGCTGAAAGTAAGGTACCGAGGTATTTGCTTTTAAGCTGGATAGCACCGAGACACACAAGGGGCAAGCATCCATTGAGGAACCCATATATTGAAGCATAAAATGAAACAAAGAGGCGGTGGAACCGGTTATCTGTACCCGTAGTATAAACCTCAGCAATACTTCCCGGGTTGGTTTTCTTTATTTCCTCACAAAATGAAGGAAGCAAGGAATATCCTTCTTCGGAAGAGACATAAATTGCGGCCAGCCCTCGTTCCTTTGCACGCCAGGCTTGCTTATATGGTATAGTGATACCATACTGTGTATGGATATCGTGTAATATATCCTTCGGTTTGTAATTAATGTTGTCTCGCAGTCGCTCCTCTATAAAACTCACAATCCAATCCACAGAAGCTTGATGATGGCCATTTTGTGCATTTTTCCCGCAAGTATGTGTCCCTTCAAGGCTTCGTATAGTGAATGTCGGGGCATGAGGTAGCTTTACTGCACGGATGCGCCACAGACAACCATCAGCGGCACACTTTGCAAAGTAACGAATAAGGTCGCTCTTAATAATCCGAAGCTCAAAGTGTTGTGCAATTGCAGCTTCTTTGATCGCATTACGGAACGCCTTAACATCAGGAAACTCTTGACCAACAGCAAAAGTGTGTTCGTCCATGTCGTTAGTGACACAAGTTTACAATTTCCCCTCAAACAAAAGCAATGGCCTGACTATTTGCTTCCTGGGAAGGCAAAATGTTGGAGACACGTCTTTGGCAGTGTACACACTACTCCAACTGGTAGCTCCAAAGTGAGCTCTCCAATATATTATCATCTGAGAATCTGCAAGAAAGCAAGGAAACATGTTCAAGTCATGCAGAGAAAAGCATACACTTTATCCAAAGATGAAGCTTGAGCTATCTTCTTCTAACAGGAAGAGCATGGAACTGATACTAAAACAAAATACAAACGCTTAAAACAGTTAAAGTTTTAAAATAACTAAACCTGTATGCATGGATTAGTGATATTACAAACCGAGAACGATGACTCTTTCCAACAATAAGATGGAACACACTCGGGGATTCACCACAAATCCGAAAAAAGGTAATGCTCATGTAATTTGGGGCTAATAAATATAAACACATTATAACACGTCCACTGGTCGGTAAAAAAAAAATTCCCACATGGCACCTCACTTCACTTCACAAACTTTAGAGTGCAGATTATAAACACTAACCCTCACACAAAAAATCAAAAAGTAAAAAACAAATCAACCCAAAATCAAAATTGCATAAATGACTATGTAATGAGCTGAAGTATGCACCGGTTTGGTGTCGATTAGGACCAAGCAGGACTAATAATAGTACTGCCACTTAGAGCTGGCAATTTGGGTCCCAGGTTTAAAATACCTTACCTGAACCCGACCTGCAAGAGGTGCGGGCATTCAAAAATTAATTAAGTGGCCTAAAGCCGCAAAATGAGGGTTGGATTATGCGTTGCGGATCCAAATTGGCAGCTCTACTACAACTATACTAACAAAAATCATAGAGAATTATAGGGTTTCTTTTTATTTATGTTTCTAGTTTCCGTATCCTTGAACTGGCATGAAATCTTCCCCAAAATTTCCAAAGAAAAAACAAAATTTAGCAACTAACCTCAATAACTACAAAAAGCTAAACATGAATGTCAATCAAACCAAACAAAATTCAGACAAATTTAACCTCTGAAACGCATTTTTTTTCTGCTTATAACTAAAAAATAAACTAAATTTATCTAAATAAGCTAAACATGAATGTCAATAAAAAATACAGCGTTTTTTTTTGCTGACGTGGCGAGGGGTGGTGACGTGGCAATGGTGACGTGGCATGCAAGACTGACGTGCCAATTTTGACCTGAAGTAGCAGGTCAGCTGGATTAAAAAAAAAAATAAACAAATCCAGGGATTAAAAAGATGCAAAATCTTATTTTGGACTAAAGCTAAAAAACAAACAAGTCCAATGGAGTAAAAAAGACATTATCTTTTTAAGAATATGAGAATACGCACAAAATAAAATTGGATTTAATTTAGGGTCTCATTAAATGTTTTAAGCTGAATTTATTTGAAATGAACATAAAGGTTATGTTTGGTACGTTGTTTTCTTTCTTTGTTTGTGTCTAGTAGAACCAGCAATGCGAGTCTATAAACTTGCTAAACAATCAAAGAGGCCAAGCAATGCAAATCCCATGTAGGATCCTTTCAAATTATGTACTTCCACACTAATTGTTAACAATATCCTTAATATACATTGTTGGTTAGACTATCTAAGATTTGATAGAAGGAAATGTGAACAATTATTCTGAAACATGATAACCGGAAATATCACTCATTTTTATTCTTAAAGAAAATTCTAATATAAGACCTGCATTTGATGCGAAATACAATTGATGCTAAAATTTTATTTCTTCTTTGTAAATGCAATTATAAAATTAGTTAACCTATTTAATCAGGCCAAACTTGTATTGTTAGTTAAAACAACCATTGCAAGTGGTAAAAGGTATTATACCAACTCGGAGCAAGTTGACTCTAGGATTAGAGGCAATTTTCGTACTCAAAGTTTGGTTGGAATCCAGATTTAGTACCAAATCTTTTATTGTACCAGAATTAGTACTACACTTCTATTTTGTACCCAATTGAGTACATACCATTAACTTCCCCGTTAACTCGATGACGTGACAGTTAACTTTTTTCTGATGAATTTTCCGGCGACCAGAAAATTCAAGAGAAGAATTTCCCTGGACCGCAAAGTTCAAGGCGTTCAAAAACCAAACCAAACCTAGAAATTAACAAATAGATCATATATCACCAAACCAAACCAAACCAATCAAAACCCAGAATTTAAAACCAGATTTTGAACTGAACATCACAAGGATATGAGAATTAGCATTACATAAACCAAAAACACAGTTCACACACCAAAAAACACAGTTCACTCCGGCTCGCGCTCCGACTCGCACTTCCAACTCCAGATTCGAGTCCACGAACTCGATGTTGCTGTCGACAGAGGCAGAGTGAGTGGAGGAACTCAGATCGGGTAGTGATTCGGTCTCGAGAGGAGAGGTGTGAGCAATGAGGATGTTGCGGAACTCTTCCTCGAGACGAGCCATGGCGATCTGGATTGTGGAGTTCACTTTGCTCCGACGAATCATTCTCCGACGCCTACAACCCCTACGCCAACGGTCTCGTCACCGGCGACCTCAAGTGCCTCTGTCTCCATCGTCTCTAGAGCAGAGATGGAGGTCGTGACCGGAGTAGAGATGAATGCATTAGATCGGTTCATCGTCGTTGCTCTGATTAGACTGGCATCGCTTGCCGATCCTCCTCCCCGCTGCCGTGTTTCGGACGGAACATATCGTCAGATCAGGCCGAGCCTGTCGTCCATGCCGTTGATCAGACCGGTGCCGAAGATGGATGCATCGAACTCGTGTCGCCAGAGAAGAACCAAACCATCGCTGTCCTTGTTGCAGAAGAGGACACCAAGGTCGCCGCCGACTCTAGCCGAGGATGTCATCGAAGTTACCAGACCATATCCGGAGCCGTCCACGTCGTGAGTGAGAGAGAGAGAGGATGGAGCTCGTCCATCGTCGTGAGAGAAAGAGAGAGGAGGAGGGATTAGAGTTAGGGTTTGATTTATTATTATTTTTATTATTTATTTGATTTTTAAAAACTACTTAAGGGACGCCGAAATATTCAAGAGTTGAGTTTCCCGGTCCCCGGAAAAATCATCTTTTGAATTTTCTGGTCGCTTGTTTGCCATGTTTTTAGTTAATAGATTATTTAACCAAAAGAGACGACAATATTCAATTGGGTAAAAAATAGAAGTGGTACTAACTGTGGTACAATAAAAAATTGTGTGCTAAATCTGGATTTCAGCCAAACTTTGAGTATCAAAATTGCCTTTAATTCTCGAATCTAAATCAAAAATTTGTCAGCAAATTTTATCAAACTAATCACAACATTTGGCTACATAACAAGACTATCTATATCAAAATAATGCAAACTTGATATCAATAGTCTTGTTGTGTAGCCAAATGTTGTAATTAATTTGATAAAATTAGCTGACAAAACTTCTTGATGCGCTTGTTTTGACCGCGGTCAGCGCAAACACACTTGAGTGATGATTTGTAGAGTCTTCTTGTCCACATGTGTCAAGGAAACCTAAAATAATATAAGTCTTAGTTCGGTCGGTCGTCCACGTAGCCTGGTCGTCCTGGTCCTTGTCACCTGCGAGGACCAAACACCAAAGAACGACGATCCGTGGTTGTGATCTGGGACACCGCCTCCGGCGTGAGAGCTATTAAGTCCGCGAAGATCACAAGGAAATGTAGAGAGCTTTTTAGAGAGAGAAAGATAGAGAGAGAAAGTAAATTGAGAGAATGAAAATCCCCTTCTTCTTACTTGAATGAGTATTTATACTAACCCCAAATAAAGGGCCACATGTCCTCATGTGATTGACGAGAAGCAAAGTGGACCCCACTTGGGAGGCTTGGAGCCTTAGTTGGTCGGATGACGGGAATGACTGACCAACATGGTTGGCGAGCATGGCTGACCAACATGGATGACGGGCATGACCGACCAGCATGGCTGGCGGGCATGGCTGACCAACATGGCTAGCTGGTGGGCATGGCTGATCAACATGGCTGGTGGGCATGACTTACCAACATGGCTGACGAGCGCAGCTTGGAAGCCATGGGACGGCCGCGTGTTGGCTTGGTTGGGCGGCGAATGCCCATGGGTCCGTGGATGGATGGAAGAGACGGAAGGACGTGGACAAGCGCACGGGCGTGGATAGGCGCAAATGGGCACGAATGGGCGCATGGGCGCAGACGGACGACTTCCGTGGACCCGCATATGCCTTGACGTGGATGGCCACATCCGCGGACAACCTTGGTCCGGCGTGGATGCTTGGTGGGAGTCCACGAATGTTCGTGGACGCTCCCGCGGATGTGGGTGGATATCCGCGGATGGACGTGGACGTTGGCAGACGTCTACGGATGGTGCCACAAGTCCGCGGGTGAACTCGGACAAA
>JAYMTH010000762.1:0-18096 GCA_036897465.1 Pelargonium australe
CTAGCAAAGTCAATTTATTGTTAAATTTAATGTATATTAAATCCGTCTGGATAATCTTTAACAACCATAAGAAACCGTTTAAACTCACCATGAGATTCTGAACCAGGAACCAAGCCAAAGCCACCATCATAAGACTGAAAGAATAGGATAACTCTTATGTAAGCACATAGGCAAAGATATCCATTATAGGCAAGAAACATAGAACCAGTAGAAGATATATATGACTTCCCAATATCCAATGAGCTTGCTATATATACCTGGCAATTCAATATGTACTCCTTTGATTTCTCCCTGTCCATGCCACTCCAGTTACCGAACATAGAACAGATGGCAGCTAATGCAACAATTGTCTATATCATATTTGTTAAAGATTATATTTAATATAAATAGAACAGTTCATTACAATCTTTTCTTCCCTCTTACCTGCACAGTATACAAATCGCAGGTCCATTTCAGCCCCAATATGGGTTGGCATAAAACTGCCAAAGAAGAAAGAAATATAATATTAGTTAAAGATACAGTATATATCATGAAAATCTTTATTTAGGAAAAAAAATACTACAATCTTGTAGTAGTTTGTCTTTCAGGATTGCAGAAAACCTAACCAGAACGGAAAAAGCCTACCTCCCATCAGGTTGTTGAAGGTTTCTCATCGATGTCACTATCGATTCAGAATCAATATCTGAGAGATCATATCCAATCATCTTAAGTATGGCTAGGGCACAGTATGTGCTCGCTAAGTGACTGCCATTGTGAACCAAAACCTACATGCATAATAAACAGACAAGGCTGGGTCCATGAAACAGCAAGGCATAGCACTCAATCATGTGCTGACTGCAGAGTATACAAGAGAGAATAGGCTCATGGTTCATCCAAAAATAACAAGACTCCCTTACCCCATCATTTGAAGGAAACTGAGAAGTTCTGGAACCATGGAATCCGTAGAATTGTCCTGCAGCAAACAACTTGTTTTCCTTACCCCTTTCTCAAAAAACTTTCAATAAGAGCAAAAGTATTAAAAGCACTTAACTGGGGACTGAGGAGCCCTTAAATTAGTATTGAGTAGTCAAACAAAACAAAATGTAGCAAAACTGGTTAAAAAGTTTGGCATGCTCCTACCATAGCACTCAAACCTAATAAAACCAGTAGGAATCAAACCCGTACCATTTTCCAGATCAGCCTTTTCTCTAGGGCGGGCTTGGAAGGACAAAACCCATTTAACAACTGCATCCTTGTCGACCTGCAGAATATACAGCATCCACCACCCATGAAAAAGGGAAACAAAACTTCCAATGGAGAGCAAAACACTTAATTTCATTAAATAAGGGAAGATTCCTAGGCAACATGAGACCAGAACTCCAATTGGGTGAAATCTTTTTTAAAGAAAATTTTGGAATTTTCACGTTTTCTGCATTAACATCTTCCAACTTAGGTCTAAATGTCAATCATGGTTCGAAATCCATTCCTATCATAGCAAAGGGTACAGGGTTGAACCAAAGGATCCTTCATTTTATCATTGAATGAAATTCTGTGAACTTTTGAGTACACGGACCAAAAGAACATGTCCAAGACTTCCACTCCCCTAACCCTTCCAAAAACCATCTAGCTGAACACTCAACACACTTCAGATCAAAGAATTTACCTTTTCCTGCCCATGCCTCATCAACAAACAAACGGATGGAAAGTACACTACCAAAGTAAAAAAAAAAAAGTGAAACAAGTAAAATCTTCAACTTGAGGTCTATCAATGCAGCTATCAGTTCTCCCCATAACCAGCTTAGCATAAAAAGGTTCACAAATTACACTGCTCTTACTTATTTGTTCAATTTCTATATCATCAACCAAAGCAGTAAAAAACTGTGAAGCACAAGTGACTTTTTTTTTTTTTTTTTTGATAAGCTGAAGCACAAGTGACTTGCAAATCAAAATCCAGAGGTTATAGATACAAAGACCCAAAATTCAAAATATTTTTCAATTTCTAAGCTGTTTGTTAACATGAACCAAACAGGTGTTTATGTAACATACACGATCGGTGGCGCGGAGGAGGTGGAGGGATGAGATTACGAAGTAGGCGAGAGTGAGGCGGTTGATCTCCTGCGTCTGCGACTCGGGCGGCAACAATTGGTACATCATCTCAACGAACACGATGTGCCTTTCTCTGTCGAACAACGGACTAGACCACGATGCTTCGTCTGACGACTCCATATCCAATTGCTCCTCCATGCCCGAAATTCGGTGCCGATCTCTCTCTCTCTCTCTCTACAAGTCTTCTGAGTTTGACCACGTCTCGTTGGCTTAAAATATTTATTTACGCTTTTTATTCTAATTGGTCAGTGACGGGAAAAGAGTAACGGTCAGTGAATTTAGTGTCCGTTTCAACGAGTCGGATCGCTCCATAAACCCTGGCTCGCTCCTTAAACCCCTCTATTTTGTTTTCAGTCACGCGCTAACGATTCGGAATCGGAATCGGAACCCGGAAGCGCAAGTTCGCCGAGCACCTGGTGTGCGCTTGTTCCAAACCCAAGTTTCGATGATGAGCGGCAGCAAGAGAGCTGCTTTGACTATAGCCGAGAAGTGCAAGGTCTCATCTTTGTCTCTCTTCTGTGAATTCAAGTCTCGTATATTTATGATTTACAGTAGCAAATACTGTACCTTACTGTTACTGTACGATTCATTCTTCGAAATTTTTGGAGTATTGCAGACCATATTGGCATCAAATTGGCAAGGTTACCTTAATACTATCAATGCTGAATCTGGAAGGTGATTTTTCTGTTAGGTGCAGAGACCCAGAGTGAATATTATTTGTGTTGAGCTCTGTGATTTTGTGCATTTCACTTTATTTGAATTCGTGTTTATTTTCTTTTCCTTTTATCTTGCGATGGTATCAGCCAGGAAATTTACTCTTCAAAGGTTAAATATTTACTCAGAAAAGGGAAGCCATATATCTGGGTGCCAGAAGAGGAAATGCATAATGTGGTATGTTTGATCTTTGTGCTCAGGTCTTTTTTGTTTCATTGTCTGAATGATTCGCATAGAATAGATCATGTAGGTTTAAATTTGAACTAACTTAGCCATCATTGAAAATAACTAGTGTTTAATTAAATTTCTAGGAATCAAGATAGACTCACCCTACTGATTCAGGTTACATAGATGTCAGAACGAAGCTTCAATGGTTTCATGTTTTTATGCCACCGTGATTACAGTGAATGACTTGGGGGGCAGTCCCTTGACAAGTGGGGTATTAGTTCATAAATGGCAGCTTCGTTTCATGTTATGGTATGGACTGCAATGTTCAAGACTAAAAGTACTGGAGGTGAACATTGTCAAGTTTTTGTGGAGCTGTGTCTGAAAAAAATCTGTTACAGAAATTATATATTTTCCTGTTTTCTCAACTTTTTTGGTTCCATTGATATGCCATTGTTTGTTGGAGCCATCAAACCAATGCCTTGAGTAGTAGGATTCTGTGTAAGCATGTAAATTGAGTAGAAATACTTAGGCACAGTAGCCATAGGTGGATATGAAGCTTGCAATACCATGCATTTGCTGTTATGGTTATAATGGTACTTATCTAGTTATCTTGATGAGCATTATTAAGTTCGTTGAGGTCTTTTCTTGCATACTTCTGTGTATGAATTTCAAGAACATGAAAGTACGTATAAGTTTGACATGTAACTGTTTGGTGGATTTTTTTTTTTATTTATAAATTTTATTAAGAGGCTACATAAGTACATAGACATGATATGTCTTTTATTTTCACTTCATTTAAGTTATTTGATTGTCCAGAATATGTTGATAAATGATAACTTTTTATGACTTCCCTTTGCCCTCCTCTTTTTCTTGTAGAACACAATGATGGATGAACGTGGTTCATTTGCTGTGAGCAGTCCCTGCCCAGGTCCACTGCCAAGCATATTTAAATCTCTAAATAAGGTTGGTACATACTCAGGCTTGTGTTAGTTTCTTTTATTTAGGTAGCGCGTATGAGGAGTGTTGCTTTATCTTCATCATTCCCCATTCTCCTATTATATTTCATTTTATTGAGCATATGGTTGCTAGTATCATATGATGTGTATCACAATACAATACGGTTGAACGTACAAACAGTACGTATCGGTTGCTTGAACAGCTGGAAGGGTTGAATTGGTCATTGAACCGTATGTATTGAATTTTATCGGTAAAAACTGCATGATTCACAATCACACGGTTAAAAAAATTGGAGTATTTAATGATTGGGCCTCAAATTTTTAATCTAGCATAACAGGCCCATCAATAAAAATTTAGGTCTACGAGTAAGTAAACTGTTACTTTCTATTTTTCACTTAAAAATCCAATCCAACCAACGATAATTAGATTTGACTTGGCAAGGACTTGAAATATGAAGAGTCCATAATATGCACAATGAAAACAATGAAGGACTCACAATTCATGAGTTTAGGTCTTCATTGAGAGAAAGTATGGACTTGATAAGGGTTAGCAGAGTATAACTATTTACGTTCTATTTTTCACTTCAAAATCTAATAAAACAACAATAATTAGTTTTGATTTGGTTAGGATTTGAAATATGAAGTCCAAAATGTGCACAATGAAAAGAAAGAAGGGAGAAAGAAATCAAATAGAAAACTGACGTAAGAAGATAATGGACTCAAAGTCCATGAGTTTAGGTCTTCATTGAGAGAAAGTGTCGACTTGATAATGGTGGGCAGAGTATGACTATCAGTCTTCATATCATAGAGCTAAGTATCACAGTTTTAGTAAGTAATAATGATTATATGCCACACTTCAAAAAAATTAAATTTACCCTGTTTTTGATAGTTTTCAAAAGAGGTTCAATTAGTTGTCCATTCACATTGCATGATACACTATATTATTAAACTAATAATTAATACATATTGAGCAAAATAGTGACCAATATCTTCAAAACTAAATATACCTCTATTTTCTTTAAAAAAAAGTTATGAACCATACAATTCACGATTAGAAAAATAGCTCTAATTATTCATGATATGAACCTCGATTTGACAACCATGATTGAAGAATCTTCCTTTTATAAGGTACCGTGAATTTTTGGAGTACTTTATCCAGTTACACAGGAGTAGGAACCTGATATAATTTATGTATGAATATGCTGCAGTTACCAACTCGAGTTGCTCTTATTGGTGAAGCATTGGCTCTTGAAGATAAAAAGGTGAAAACTTGTAACATACTTCTCAGTGATTACGGAAATTCATATGTGCTGTGTCAAATTCATGATGTAGACACTGAACTGAATTTATCCAATTTATTATGGTTGAGTTTAATGCTAATAAGCGAATCCGGCACGTATTTGGGTGAATCCGGCACGTATTTGGGCGAATCCAACGCGAATCCGACTCCGATTCGCAATTGGACACGGATTCGTACACTGATTAACGAATCGGTGCTTCATAGATTATTATATTTCTCAGATATTTTGTCTTGCGAACTAAAATCATGTTCTTCATTTTGGCTACTCATTCTTGCCGGTCTTTCTTAAATGTACCAATCCACTAACTTACGATGTCTTAACTCTTAACAAATGCTATACTACCTTTTAATCCTCTTCCTCTCATGTTCAACAACTTCTAGCCTAATGTACTTGTTGGCTTCTATGGGTATTAGTGTATTACTTATTTTTCGATTTGGATTTTAGTATTTCATTTGAAGTTCTAGATTTGGGCCAAATTGAATGTACGGATGCACCAAGAATTTGAATTTGGATTTGATCCAATTCCAATTGAATTCAAAACGTTACTAAAAGATGGGGATTCAAATGACTGTCATATGAAAATGAAATTCTATAGTTTCCTAAACTATGGATTTGATTTGAATTCCTAGATTTCAAATTGTAAAATTTAAATCATGAGTTTCAATTCAGTTCTAAGAATTGAAATACAACTTGGAACTATTGGTCAATGTCTCATGATGAATAATATCACAAGTGTGTATGGGGACAGGAATTTGTAGTAACAAATGTACGTATACAAGTTCTAGCTATTCTACTTTTCATAGGGGCAAGATAATGACACAAAATAAATACTCTATTATTTTACATTTAATTTTTGATAGAATGAACAATATCTTGTGGCATTTTTGTATACGATATACTTCAAACAAATTCATTAATTTTAAGAATGTAACTGCTATTTTCCTAAAAAGATGGTAGAATGCTAAACTAATAGGGGAAAGGTGACCCATGAGAAAATGTGAGAATATTCTTTTACGTTGTGTTTGGGAACCAACATTTCATTTGAAATGCTTGATTTGAGACAAATCAAATGATGAATTTCAAATCAAGTTTATTTCTCAAATGCATTCTTAGGAGAAACTAAGTGAGTAGGGGTAGGCCCAAGTAATATGGAAAGAAGTAATACAAAAATGCATGACTTTACTGATGAAATAGCATTAGATAGGAATAAAATGGGTTTAAGGAGAATACAGTGAAACATTCCAAGGAGTTTGCTGAATAATTCTTGTAACCAACCCTAACATTGTTTGGTAAATGGCTTGGTTGCTGTTGATTTTAGTTTATATAATATAGTTTAGCTGATTCTTAAAGTACTTTGATGCGTTATACAATTCTATTTTGGCTGATAAAGTACAGCCTTGAGAGAGGAAAGGGTTATGAAACTTAAGATAGTGTTTCACTAATTGTCCCTCAAGACTCAAGAGAAGTTGATGAGTAGCTCTGGAAAATCTAAATTTACAAAGATGGTTTCTTTCTACACCCAATCTTCACACTTTTTAGAAGACTAGAAATGTGGGCCATTGAGGGAGGTGGAGGGATTGTTACACACATCCATACAAGGTGGAGGGTTCAAGCAGACTTAAATCATCAAATGTGAAATGTCTGGTGCAGAACAATAGGACTGTGTCAATATGGTTTATGCTTAACTTGTCTAAGTATAATGATTTTTGTGGAGTATCATTGCTGACTTCTTTCTTTTCCCTTATGTAGACTCACTTAGCTACAGAGTACCTTCGAGAAGTCGTACTGTCTGAACAGAGAGTGATAAGTATGTCCAGCTATTCAGTTAAAGGTGTACTACCTTCATCTAACCGTAGTTCTACATCTCGATGTAACAACCTTCAGGAGCTACTAGAGGGAAGTGCATACAAGATTTATAAGTTTGACGTAAGGTAGAAACTTGCAGTTCAAAATCTTCAGGAGTATTATTATCTCTCCAACTATTATGTATCTCCCCCATTTTCTATCTCATCCATTCATTTTAATTATTGATTCGATACTTAGTATCTACAAGGGGCTAGTTATTGACTTATTGTTCAATGAAAGTAGTGAATTCACAATAGTTGCCAGTTTTGGTTCCAAATCTTTATATCCTGCTTCACATCATTGAACCCTGGCTAGGAATGTGGAATATGAGAAGTTAAGAACTGCAATCGTGGTTAAATCTGAACATACTGCCCCCCACTGGTTGAACCTACAGTGCTTTTAATTGGAGGGATCTTATCTATATTTATGAACTAAGAGTTATTCTGATTCAAGTCTTGAAAGAAGTTCAAGCCAACTCTATATGAATAACTTTTTTTTTTTATCAGCAAGCGTACCAACTGAGGCTCGGACCTGAGGCCTCAAGAGGAGCAAGTGCCTTAAGCCACTTGCCCTGATGATAGTTGGTCTCTGTATGAATAACTGTTTTACTTTTGATCAACCCCCCCTCCCTAACCAAAAATTAGAATCACGAATATAGAGAATGCATATCCCCATTGGTGTTATTTGCGTCAATAACATTCATTACATGGCATTACCTGTACAGATAACCCTCAAGCAAGGAGCATCTGCTAATTTTCGTTCATCTTTAAGAAACTGTAATATCATAAAACATATACATGTGATTGCAAAATTATATATCTCATTATGATGGATTGCCAAAACTATTACGTACAAATACGTGTGCAAAATTATATATCTCCTTTTGTGTGGATTGAAAGAATAATGAATTATTGTTTATAGGCTTCGTCTGAAATGGATATTTGTTCTCTAGATTGTGCAAATTTATTGATGGCAATGGAGGCTCTCATGAGGTAAACATGGAAGACATTGAAACATCTAAAGCAGATCCATTAGGTAAAACTTTCCTAACAGATATTGTTTCTGCCATTTGCATAATGACATGCAAAATTGATCACAAAAGCATGATCTCATTTGTGTTTCTTCTGGTCAAATTACTTTCTCAAGCATTACTTTTTGCCTATTCTGGTCTAATTTCATCCTAAATGTTTTTCACATGTAGCACCTTTTTCTGCTGAGCTAATTGATGGAATAAATCAAAGTGAAGTGAGGCGTAGAGCCCTGGTGCTATTTTGTTTTGTGTACTCAAAGGCAGCTGCAAAAGTAAGATCCCAACTCACATGATGCATGCATCTAGACTTCTAATATATTGAGGTCAATACAAGCATTAGCTATTTACTGTGAAGTGCTATGATCCATTTTTATAATGAACTTAACAAGGCAATAATGATCATCTAATTGATAACTTGCAGATTTCATCATGTTATAAATTTAGAGAACTGGGACATAGGTTTGGATACAAAATTCCATTTGATGCTTAATCATATATTCGACCATGGCACTGTGCATCTGTTCTCTCTTCTTCCTCTTTTATGTATTAAATTGTTTGTCCAATCTCCAGGGCTACATGATTGATGTAGCCTCTCTCCAACCTGATGATAGTGGTATCGATTCCAGCTCTATTTGCAAAATGTTCAAAGACTGCCCAATGAACCAATTCACTCTTACTTGAATATATTCGCATGGGAAACCTAGTGGTACGGGTAGTTGGGGTGTTTGTGATACTGACATGTAAGGAACTGGGCGTATGAGAACTACGATGATTTATTAACCTAATTTGCATTTGCAGTGTTTGGTTACCTGACCTATATTGCCGTGTTTGATTAAGGAGAACCAATAGTCAGTGACAATTGTTTAAATTTATTGTCAGTGACTGTTAGTCACATTTTAAATTGAATGGCTAGGACAATTGTTTTAGGAGTAAATATGTAGAAAATTAGCCAGGGAAGCCTCTGCAATTGCAAATACAAGTAAGTTAGCATATGAAAAAAAAGTTGTATTAATATTATAGCCTAAAGGGTTGGCGGATCATTGATATTTCGACGTTTTGATACTTTGTATGTAACTGATAACCTGCCATCGTAGTTCTAACTTGATGCTTTACTGTAATAAGGACGCACATGTGATCTCGATAGATTGCAAGGGATTTGATGTAATGGGAAAGGTTCCGAGTATAGCAGATGACGGGGTTTGTGAATACGAGTGGAAGGAATTCAGGTTCACATTCAAGGAAGAGGCACATGACGTTGAAACTTTCTGTAGTCAACTCGTGGAAATGGAAGAAGAGGCAATAAACAAGGTTTCAAGCTATAGTGGTCTACAATGAGAGTTGCAAGACAGAACATGTTTAGAGTCAGCTCAGGACTCAAGATACTCACTTGATGCATATGGGTGACCCAGATCAGATCAAGATTGTTTGGTTGCACCCATTATTCCCAGCCGGATTATTCGATATCCTCATCAAAACTATAATGATAGTTTGTATTAGTGGCTCTCGTCAGGAGAATGTGTATCAAATTTGTCTTGAAGTATATCTGAATTGGAACAATCCTTTCTATTTGTAATGCATTTTTTTTTTTTCGCCTTTGAGTTAATAATTCGAGGTTTTCTTCAGGTGTTGGTATTGCCGACATCTTCCAAGTGAATAAAATAATATTTATAGTAAAATATTAAAATTCTTGCCAACAAGGGTCCATAGCTCAGTGGTAGAGCATTTGACTGCAGATCAAGAGGTCACCGGTTCGAACCCGGTTGGGCCCTTTAATTTTTTATTTATTTATTTACATTTCAATTTATGGGCCCAACTGCCCAAGCCCAACCGACCAGAATGGTAAGGAAATTGAAGTGTTCCTCTTATTAGTATCCATGTTGTCACGTTGTCGTTGGTCACCATTTTGGTTTTTTTTTTTTTTTTTTTTTTTTTAATTACTAAGGGCTTGTTTGGCTAATGAAAATGGGGGTTATAATGGTCTTTTAGACCAAACTAACAGCAAAACTAACATATTTCGTTAAGTGACAACTTCAACGTGATTAATTGAAAAATCGTTTACATAACCGGGACTATGTGTTTTAAGTGACAAGTTCATGAAGACTATCTGTAATTTACCCTTGAAAGAAATTGCACGTGTCAAATAAAGCTATCTATTAGAGATAGCAAGACTCAATTTAGCATCCACGTGAGGACGTTGCTTTAAAGAGGATTGAAACAATGGTGTATTGACTTTCTTCTTGTAAATAACACTCGGTCCAATATGAAGACTTGAAACAATGTCGTATTCACTTTCTTCTTGTCTAAGTGTTAGGGTGGTTGACGTTGGTATTGAGTCAAGACTACGAGTCGGTGCTCTTGGTCTCGGCCGAGACCTGTCACCTACATATATCAACATAAAATAAACAACTCTTGCATATTCATCTATACTTGTTTAAAAGTCTATTCTCATATATTTTCGCATCCATTAAGACTGGGATTATAGTATAGAATATTTTCGCCCTAACAAAATTGTACTGATAATTGTTTGAAGTACATTCACATGCAAAAGACATGCACAAATGTTCTACTATCCCCTATTTTTGGATTAATAGAGTATAATTTAAGAGCAATAATTATAAATGGTGATATTTCTTTTGAAGCAATTATGAATGGTGATGTGTTGATAAGGAAATTTTGCAATTGCCAATGATAGGCAAAATCAGCACCACCACCATTTTTTTTTCCCCTTTTTGGGCAAAAACAAAAAAAAAAAAAAAAAGAAAAAAAAAAAAAGAAAAAAAAGGAAAAGAAATATTGAGAGAAGATCATCTCTATTCTCTTCTTCTTCAATCCCCATTTTCCTCACAAGCTCCTAGTTTTTTTATTTTCTAGGGTTTTGAAAAATCAAATTTTGCCATTGAACCCTTTAAAGCTTAAAGCTGATTTTGGTTCTCATATTATGAATCAATAGTCATGACTCATGAGCAGAGAGAATCAAATTTTTTTTTTTTTTGCTTTATCTTTTTTTCATCAGAGAGAATATAAAGGAATGACCTGACCTGACCCAACCCTTCATTCCATTGGACATCGTGAAACCTTAACTCACCTCCCAAGGGAAACGCTTTTGAGAGAGAAATTGTTTTTATTTATTTATTTAATTTAATTTTGGTTTCTGGGAAAAGAGAAAAATGTTGGGTTTGTGGTTTTCAAGTATTGGAGTAATTTGAGAGAGAGAGAGGAGAGAGAGAAAAAAGAGATGTTGGCAATGGAGAAGGATTTTGATGCCAAGCTGAGACTTCAGAGCAATTCGTCCAATGGTGGTGGTGGGAATGTTCAGAGATCTAAGAGCTTTGCGTTTAGGGCTCCTCAGGAGAATTTTAACATCCAGGATTTCGAATTGGGCAAGATCTATGGCGTTGGCTCCTATTCAAAGGTTCCATTTTTTCCCCATTTTTGATACTTTACTCTCTTTTTTGTTGCTGGGTTGGTTTAGCTCTCATTATAGATTAGTGGGTTGTGACTTGTGATGGGTTTGGAGCTATCTGTCACCGAATTGTTGTTTTTGCTTAGTAAATCTATTTACCATGTTATCAGCTTTCCAATTATGGTAGTGGTGTTGATGATCAGCAGCTAGTTATGTGTCTTGCACTATATATATTAGCTTATCTGGAGAATTTGGTTTCAAGTCGTTAAGATTTCATATGGGTACTCTCGGGGACTGGAGAATAGCTTGGCTATTTTGGCACCAATATGATGGGTGGTTCCTGCACTCTTATATTTGGTTTCTTAGAAATCGCGGTAGAAGGAAAGTAGTTATTAGTGACCTTATGAATCTCAATAGTAAATATACCATGCATAATAATTGTTTTGTTCCCCAAAATTCGAAAACAGTGTTTTTCTTTCTACTTGTGTCATGCTTTGTTTATGGAATCAAATAAAATAGTAATAATTATTCGAAGAATCAATATTTGAGCCGAAGTATTTGCTTATCCGTATGATTTTGTAATGGCTACTATCATAGGACTTTTTACTTCAGCTTGAAGAACTAGCTGAGTCTTTTGAAAATTGTTCTGTATTGTATTGGTTTGTACTTGAAATTGTTATCCCAGGCTAGTTAGGTGAATGGTTGTGTGGTATTTTGTATCCATTTAGAGGGAACTCCCCTGTTCTCACTCAGTCTCTCATCTATTCCTTTGCTCTTCATTTCATCTTTTCCCATGCTTTTGTATTTTGAAGTATGTTATAAGAATAATTAACCTCATTAGTGTTAGACATCCTAGCTCTAATTTTCGTTATTCTGTGATATGTGAGCTCATTCAATCTTCAACACTTGTATTTATGGAGTTCATATTTGTTCTTCCGATGCCCGTGTACAGACCATCTCAGTCGTAGTAACTTCGTTCCTTATATTAGTATCAGCAACAATGAAAGGAATAGCTTCAGCACTATGGAGAACCTTTGGTTTATATAGCGTACAATGCCTGATTCCATTCGTTCTATCTAGCTTCTCAAAAATACCTTCTGTTAATTACATATATAGTTAACACTTCCCACCAATTTCGTGTAAGCATAACATACATTATAGCGAATCAAAGACTATAGAGTAAAAGGTCAGTAGGTCACAGTACAATAGGAGATTCCATTCTTACCTCGGGAGCTCACTATGCTTTTCAAGTTCTAATTTATTTCTGACTTACTAAACAGGATAGATTTTAATAAGATGAATGGGAATAGCACTTAGGCTCAAAGTCATGTACTTTCATGGATTTGTATATAATATTAAAAAAGAAATATGGATTCATCAGACTTCTTTAGAGATAGAAGGTGAGGCAACTGGAGTCTACTTATGCTAAGGACTGTCCTCCCTTTAGTTAAAAAATTGAAGCCCTTTTCCCCTTCCCCTTTTCACAGCCATCAACAGTTTAGCTGGCCCTATAAATCAACTATTTTTTATGTACCAGAAAAGCGGCTTCTATATAAATACTCAAATTCCATATTATTTAGTATGAGCCATTAACTCAGAAATCGACTAGCTCTGTAGCAATTAATAACACTAATAGGAGGAGAGATGGTTAAGTACTAATATCAGTTGACATCCTTCATTCCCTTATAGTTCGGGTTAGTATCGACTGCTGGTCAAAGCAAAGTCCGTGCCAAAATATTGTCTTTCTTTTATCTATAATAGAGTAGATTAGTAGAATTGCTGCTGTTGGTTTATAGATAGTTGGAAGTTCTTTTATTCAGTCAAGATATTGGGAATAGGCCAACAAACAAGAACAAGGTAGATTTTATCTCTTAATCTTAATATGGTTTTTCTATTCTACTTTTTTGAAACATCTCAATGCTATACGAAAAATTTACCTAATTTTAGTTGATGGCTAAGCAAAGGTCCTGTTCTACTATAGCGGAGGGGCGGATTAATTATATACTCGTTCGTTATAACAGCTTTAGTTTTACCTTTGTCTGAATTCTGAAATATATAAGGAATACAAGTACCTAAAATCAGTGACTTGCTGCAACCTTCCCCTTTTGTTTAATATAACATCAATAGCATATATGGATCCTCGCTACTACTCTTTCTGCTTGCTACCCAGGATAATAATACGACTCTACCGGGATAGAATATTTTGTTTCTGTCAAACTCACTCAGTAGATTGGGCTTTGATTATGCGAGTATATACATATCCTTCAATTTTTTTACTGGTTGAACAAGTTCACTGTGGGCATTCTGTTTATACCAATCCGGGGGAGTAATACCAAGTTTGAAAGTCACTAGTAAACTTTTTATTCTGAGGATCCTTAATGAAGTGTTTCAATATTGTGAATTCTTACTTAGTAGAATATTAGTGCTGTAAAATATTTAATCACATGACAACTATTAGTGTTTATTTCCCTTTAGATTTACTGTGAATATCTAATAAATATTTTCCCCAGGTTGTGAGGGCAAAGAAGAAGGATTCAGGAATTGTATATGCCTTGAAGATCATGGACAAGAAATTTATTACAAAAGAAAATAAAACAGCTTACGTGAAGTTGGAGCGCATTGTGCTTGATCAATTGGATCATCCGGGCGTTGTGCGCCTATTTTTTACATTTCAAGATACCTTTTCACTCTGTAGGTATTCTTGGTCACTGTCAATTGATTTTTTATTTTTTATCATGCTTTGTTCCACTTCTACTTGGCCATTTTTCCATAGCTCTTTTTGTTCCCTATAATCTTTTTTTTCATGCTTACTGGTTTGTCCTACTGAATTCATTATCTGACTTCGGTATTTTTTTCTCATTATTTTGCAAAGACATGGCACTTGAATCATGTGAAGGTGGAGAACTTTTTGATCAAATAACCAGGGTAAGCTGCCACTGTGAACAAAATGTCATATACTCTTAATGCTGTTGTAATCTACTTTCCACTTTTCCTGAAGATTTTTTTTTTCTTGTTTCAACTCATGCAATCCATTTTTTCCCAGGTGGAACTAGTTATCTATAAATTATCAATTCTTGTGTAAATAGTGCATTTTTACTGAATTTAAAAATAAAAATACAATCTACCTGGAACGACTACATCTATTTCTTTTTCATGGAGCTTGTTGCGTAATAGTGACTAACATTTGGTTAGTTTCTTTAGAGTTATTTGCATGGTTGACTTCATTACTTTCTTTCTTTTCTTTTTTTTTTTTGGTCTACAATTGCTTCCAGAGTCAGGAAAGTCCATATTCAAAGCATGGTTCCAGCAGTTGTTTTGTGTGCTAGCTTTTTAGTGTATGGAACTCACTGCCCATTTAATTTTTACAGAAAGGTCGTTTGCCAGAGGATGAAGCGCGATTCTATGCAGCAGAAGTTGTAGATGCCCTTGAATACATTCATAGTATGGGATTGATACATCGAGATATTAAGGTATGTTTTTATCTCATATGTGTACAATCATTTGTGGGTAAGCATGCTAATTTTTTCTTTTTAATGGCAGCCAGAGAACTTGCTACTTACCGGTGATGGACACATCAAAGTTGCTGATTTTGGGAGTGTTAAGCCTATGCAGGATAGTCAAATTACTGTCCTCCCAAATGCTGCATCAGGTAATATTAACATCACATAGTGTAAGCTATATTTTATAGCATCGTTTTATCATTAGTTCAGCCTTTATCTTTGGATGCCTTGTGCAGATGATAAGGCTTGCACTTTTGTGGGGACAGCTGCATATGTCCCACCAGAAGTACTCAATTCTTCTCCTGCAACTTTTGGGTAATGGACTCTACTTCTCTCTTGGCCTTATATCCAGAAAGGGAAAAAATACGGATTACTAACCACTATGATGTTCCAAAACATATGAATGCACTTTTTTTATTATCCGTAACATATAACTGTTTGAAATTGTTTATTTGGTATTAAAAAAAAATTGTTTATTTTGATTATGTGGTTGTGGCTCTGTTCAGCTTTGTTCTTTTTATTTATGTATTGCAAATGTTGGATACCTTTTTTTAATTTTAATCTTATGGATATATTTGAACAGAAATGATCTATGGGCCCTTGGCTGCACCTTGTACCAAATGCTTTCAGGAACTTCCCCTTTCAAAGATGCAAGTGAATGGCTTATATTCCAAAGAATTATAGCCAGAGACATAAGATTTCCAAATTATTTTTCAGATGAAGCTAGAGACCTCATTGATCGTTTGTTGGTAAGCACAAAACTCATCTGCATGTTAGTGTTTTTTTTAGCATTATAGTTTATTTTCATTGTTTTCATGAAGTGCATAATTTTAGTGTTTAATCAGCCATGCAACTATGATACAGGATGTAGAGCCCTCCAGAAGACCAGGGACCGGACCAAATGGTTATGCTTTACTTAAAACGCATCCTTTCTTCAAAGGAATTGATTGGAAGAACTTACGGACACAAGCCCCTCCAAAACTTGCTTTGGAGCCAGTGGTAAGTCAATGATATAAGCTCCTTTAAACAAGTCATGCAGAAATTTAAGTTTTCTTGCATTCTTTGCCTTATCTAGCTAGCTGTTCCTCCAAATCTCTTTTCATGTGACGTGAAATGTGATTTATCCATAAAGTACATTTACATTTTTCCTCTTAATCTTTTAGGCTCAACAGAGTGAAGGGGAAGAGACTCCTGATCACTCATGGAACCCTTCACATGTTGGGGATGGCTCAGCTAAACCAAATGAGGGAAATGGTGCTGCTACATCTTCTGAGTCACCTGGTCATATAACTAGGCTAGCTTCAATTGATTCCTTTGATTCAAAATGGTAACGGCAATTTCAACTTTATTCTAATTTCATATTTCCTATTAAAGAACCTAGTAGTTCTTTCACTTGCAAACTCTTCTAAGCGATTGAAACTCTTTGATTGCCATGAGTCTTAATGTCAAAGCATGCCTATAGAAGATGGTTTCAATTGGGTTTCCTTGTGTCGTTTATTGTTTGCACATCTCTAATGAATTTCGGATCTGCTAGGTTTTACACATTCATATTCTTACACACATGCATGTACGAGCACATGTATATTGGTAGTGTAAAATAAAGTTTGATTTCAATTGGGATGCAAATATCTATGTTGTGCTAATGCAAATAAGCAGTTTAACACAAATTGGAAGCGGAACATCGTACTTTTTGGGAGAAATAACTTATGTTGTCTTTGGGATTTTGGATGCAAGTATGTGACATGTTCTTAGAAGTGCTCGACACATTCTGCAGGAAAAATATTTTCGCTTTCAAGTTGTAATATTTTCTCTGTGTCAGTTCCTGATATTTTCCCTTTGATACTTCTTCAATTCTACCCATGGCAATGAGTAATCCATATGCTGTATGTCTTAATAGGCAACAATTTCTGGAACCTGGAGAATCTGTTCTTATGATCTCAATGGTGAAGAAAATTCAAAAAATAACAAACAAGAAGGTGCAGCTTATCCTAACCAACAAGCCAAAATTGGTATATGTGGACCCGTCAAAGCTTGTGGTAAAAGGAAATATAATTTGGTCCGACAATCCCAATGACCTCAATGTTCAAGTGTTGAGTACTTCTCATTTCAAAATTTGTACGGTATGTCACTCCTGCTTCCATTCATATCATCATCTTCTGCAGCATCTATTCTCTCAAGTTACTCCTGTCTAATTATTTGTCACGATATCTGGATTTCATGTGCAATATAGTACCATAAGCCCGAAGAACCAATATCCTAGTTATGTTCTATTATATATATGTAGCTCGCTCAGTTTTGTATATATCATTAGCATGTCGCTGCAATCAACTTGTTTTATACCTTTTCTCTCATGTGCATATGTTTAATGGTTCAGCCAAAGAAGGTGTTGTCTTTCGAGGAACCAAAACAAAGAGCATGGCAGTGGAAGAAGGCAATTGAAGCGTTACAGAACCGTTGAACTCTGCTTGATCTTAGATGCACAGTCTTCAAATGTTATTATATTACAGAGAAACACGAGGATTCATAACTATTGATGTCCCTCTGAGAACTATTTATTCAGTCAGAGGACAAAATCCGAGCAGAAGATTACTCTTGGAGTTATTCTACTTGTTGCCTACAGCTGAATTATAATGAAATTGATGTTTGTTCGTCCGAGCTTTGTATGTTCGATACAGGTCCTAAGTTTTTTCAGATTCTATGTTCATTACATCAGTTATTGTGTAAATTTTTTTACAGTTAATGAAAGATACAGTTGATCTATTATACAACTTGATGGGAGATCTGGAAGGCCATAAACAGGCAAGTTTTTGAGGAACTAAGATTGGTCACAAAACAATTGTACAGGAGGCCAACAAATTAATTAGTCGTTTTGGTCGACATCTGCTAACTTTAATGTTATAAATATTTATGAGGTAGAAATAATACTTTTGTTTTTTGATAAAAAGGTAGAAATAATACTTAACACATTATGTGTTACTACAAAATGATTGTTTATATGTTTCTTCTTCTTCTTTTATTATTTTAAATAACTAGTATGAAACCCGTGCGATGCACGGGAAAAAATTGAATCATATTTTTCTATGTTAGTCACAAT
>JAYMTH010000763.1:0-18087 GCA_036897465.1 Pelargonium australe
AAAAACACTAGAGAAATAAAAATAAGGTTGTAGACCCCACAGTAACCAGGATACCACTGCTCTTCTTGTTATTTTTACAAGCAAGTGGCATAAATGACCTCTTCTCTAGAACCCACAATCATTAGGCCGCTTTATTTTTTTTATCATCACAAGTTTTCCCAATATAAACAAGCATTTTACTATCCAAAACGTAAGATCAAAATTTCATACTTATCAAAACAATGATACAAAAATAACACACTTCATGACAAATTACTTAACTCAACTATTGTTATGCTAAAAGTTACTTAACATGTTAATCTAATGTCATTGTGTATCATGGCATGCAAGTTAACAATTCAATCTAATTCGGAAACAATAACGAAAAGAAAATAATTGTAGAACGTTCCAAGAATCGAGGATACTGTCAAGAATTTGAACATTAGTTTTCTGATACATGTACTTACAATCATACTTCTCGTCCCATTCATTCTGCTATAGAAAGCCCATTTCCTGCTACAACTGGTGCTGGTCAAAGATGCACAAAAAAAGGGGTATTAAATATAATAATATCATAGTTCATAGTGAACAACAGCCACGTACGGATAGTACATCATTTGTACTAATCATCAAAGATTTAATAATATTAATCTGATAAAGATCGACCCACCTTCACTTCTTAAGATAAGGTACCAACAGAAGTCGTACAAATTCTCCCCGTATCTGCAAAAGTAATGAAGATTAGATATAGAAAGTTAAAAAGAAACTTAGTTGATGCTCATCTTATGAACAATTATTCAAAAAAATTGTGTAAAATTCACCAATCACCAATAGAACGTTTTCTTAACTTCTGAGTAAATAATATGGAGAAGCATTTAACAATGATATCCAGAGAAGCATATGAGAAATAAGTGGGATCATAGCACTTTGCCCAAGAAGCTTATCCCCATGCCTATTTCATATCTTATCTTTCCACTTTAAACTTGTGGGCTCTTTACAGCTTCAAGAACTTCAAAAGTTTATTCATCACTCATCTGATAAGAAATAGTAACACACGCCTTGTTCGTCCCTGACCCTACTAGTAACTAATTTAAATCATCATCACCATTCGTGTTGGTACAGTTTCAAATTTAAGATGCCTATACTATATAATGGAACTTTCAATAATGGCATTCGCCCGTATCCCTAGCTTAGCTTGCTTGCTACCCATCATGTCAACCTTTAACAGCATCCACACAGACACTGCTTATATATAAAACCATTCTAGCAATTCAAGTTCTGCATCTCCATCTTCTTTTTCTTCTCCTTCAAATCTGCAAAAGCTATTTCATCCCCTTCTTATCACTAAGAAGTTTCTTTATAGTACGAGCGAAGGTATGAAGATGATGATGAAAGGGAAGTTTCCAAGGGCATGCCTTAACAAGTGGGCAAAGATAGGTAGTATAACACCATCTTCACCAATCTATGAGAGCTGCTGTCAATGTGTTTTGTGGCCTTCCATATACAAAGGCAGTTCCATTCCCAGAGATGTACCCAAGGGTCACTTGGTGGTGTATGTAGGTGAAGACTACAAAAGGTTCGTGATCAAGATTACCTTACTCAAGCACCCACTCTTCAAGGCATTGCTGGATCGAGCTCAGGATGAATATGATTTCATGAATAAAGACTCCAAACTCTGCATACCTTGTGATGAAAGTCTGTTCCTCAACGTGGTTCGATGTGCAGCTTCTCCTCATGATCCAAAGATCTCTTTTTGTTTCTGTTCCTGAGAATTGATTGATTCGTATAAGACTAAGCTTCTGTGAAATTAGATTGAATTGAGAGGTTTACCTTCTAATCAGACCGAGTGAGATCTGTAGCCATATCATTTTGTACACCTTACTAGAACCTGTAACTGTAACATATAAATCACAAAGTGTAATTCCATCCTTCCCTTGTCCAGTTCTATTCTGCTCACAGTTTCTTGTCTGGGTCAAAATTTGCATATGCAACTACAACATGCTTATGGACCCAACATACCAGATCATGAGTTCATGGATCTCAAATATCAACAGACTAAAGATCCTTCTACAAACAGCACCATTACACCATTCAAACGGAGCAAAAATTTAACTTTCTGTGCAAATCATGACACTGCAACAATTTAGTCTACCAAGACATTTATTATCTGGCTCAAAGAAATGTGCCTACCAATCAGCACATATAAAAGTCGGAACATACTATAGTGCAAGGTACAGTATATTTACGAGTCACGACATCAGAGTTCTCCTTTGAAGGTCCCTTTCTGTGCACATAGTGCAAGGCAATATCAAAACAGTTTCTTTCATATGGAAGATACAAATAGAATCATCCATACAAACTACTATAACTGGCAACTGGATCTTTTAGTTTATAGTTACTCCTTCAAGCTTTGGAGGGCAAGTACAACCATCCTGTGCCGGTTATAGTAGCAAGTAGTCAGAAATTCAGAAACCCCAGATAAAGACCATTATAGTTCAATGATTTAGAAAATGTTAATAGTTAAGGACGGGAAGAGTTTAAGAAGAAAGACTGCCTCAACTCAAAGATTCCACCTAACTCCATAATAAGCTATAAAGAAGAAACCATAGTTATCTCTTCCTAAATAATCTAACCCCTTTGTTTCTCAGTTTTTATCATTTTGCTGAAGATTGATGTGACCAATAGAGTTTTTTCATAGTATGTGTCAGAGAATTCCACATACCATGCAAAATTAAGTTATAGGTTATGATAACATGTGAAAGTAATACAGAAAAACGTGAAAATCCTGCACCACTCTCCATAACACTCTATCTGTAGTTGTATCAGCAAAAAATGATCTCAAAATGGAAAAAGACTGACAAGAAAAGGATCTGGTTTGTGCCAGAAAACATAATAGCTGGAGAGAGGTATATCATTTCCATTTCCATTTCAATCACTATATCATTGTCCCCAAACACGGGTATTGCAGCGCTCAACATCTCATGGAAAATATACACAGTACATGTTGCCTCGTGATATGTACATTTAACAAATTTCATACAGCTAACACCAAACTACTGCATTGCTGAATCTCTACAACTGCTAAAGAGGAAGATGCAGAGCACCAAAATTACCGTGAGACAGTTGTCCAATATGCAGATTATTTTCTCAGGTTCCGAATCAATTTCTCCAATTCTCCAAGGCCAAACTCCATTCCATCAGCATTGGCATCCCTACATCTTGCTGCTAAGTAAAATATCAGCCAAACCGCCATGAAATAAACCTCCATAACAGCCTGAACACCACTCGCCAAAGATTTCCCAAAGAGCCAAGTCAAAATCCATCTGCCAAATGACCCACAACACAAAACCTCCAAACAATTTACTTGGGAAGCCTGGTTCTTCAATGGTGACATCATTATCCAAAACCCACCCGACTTCACAATCTTCCTCCCACTCCTTGCATCCACAATCCCAACCCAAACATCCACCGAATATATACAAGCAAAAACTGTATCCAACAGCAACCAAGTGAACAAAAACCAAGATATCTCATTGTCAAAACCTCTAATCGAAGGAGACATAATCGAGAAAGGCATCAACTTTATCCTTAAAAACATCATGGAAAGAGAGTGCCAATCCTCAATTTCACCAAAGCACCACAAGGTCCCCAACATAATACATATGGCCAATGTTTCTCTAACAGCCCATCTCATGATGAAAGCCCCCATAAAAAGTGTTCTATGGCCTAGCCTGTATCCATCCCCAATCACCCGCATAAATGATCTAGACCCATCTAACAGATCATTAACAACTGTAAAGAACACAATGCCTAAAACAGAAGCATACACCCACCAAAATATCAAGATCGTCCACAAGTAAACAGCCAACGACATAAGTACCAGAGAAGATGGCACTGAATCATCGTCCAATTCTTTTATGAACTGCAACCTCCCAAACCCTCGGACAGTCTCGTAACCAAGTGACCCATCTTCTAAAGAAAAGCTGTCAGCTGCGCATGTGAGCCCCGGGCCCAAAATCTGAGAAACCCTAAATGCATTACGGACACCAAGATCGCAAAACCCTAATTCTGGGTCGTAATCGGAGAGAGGTAGGGAAGTGGCATTTACAGGGGCTCTGCAGGTTGAGTCGAATGGGGTGCGATCTTCGGAGGTGAAGGTGCGGCGGAAGGCGGGGGGGGGGGTGGGGGGGGGGGGGGGGGGGGTCACCACACCCTTCCCCCCTTTTCCCCTCGGCCAAGCCAATTAAAGGCACCCATGTGCCCCCATCTCACTTCCGAGGCTTCCCCTCTCCAAACCCCCTTAGGCCAAAAACATCTATGCATACCTCACTCCTCCTCGCGGCCCAAGCCCCACAGCGCCCAAGCACGCCCCATGGCGTCTTGACACCCTTGCGGCTCAGGCGCCCGAGCGCTCCCCACGCCCCATGGCGTCCATACGAGCCTCGCGGACCAAGTGCCCATGGCACCCAGGCACGCCCCATGGCGCCTTGACACCCTCGCGGCTCAAGCACCCAAGTGCCTCTTACGCCCCATGGCGACCATCCACCCATGCCCCGTGGCACTCACACATGACGTCCAAACACCACCCACGGCTCACCCGCGAGTGTCCAAGCCTAAGCATCCCGCGGTCATGGCACGCATCCAAGCAACCAAGACAGGCCCTGCTCGTGGCTCCTACGCGATCGTCCACACCAACGCATGGCTTGGCTGTGGCACGCATCCGTACGACCAAGACAGGCCGCGTCCTTGGCTTGCCCAAGATCGTCCACACCCGGAAATGCCTTAGCCATGGCACACATCCGAGTGACCAAAAGGTGACATCATCAATGGGGTCCGCACCTCCCACGGCCAATCCGGCGCCGACACGTGGCACCACCAAGGTTTTTCCTATAAATACCCCTTCCCTTCAAAGGAAAGGGGACTCAATTTCGGACTTCACTTTCTCTCTCTAAGACTTTCTCTCTCTAGAAAGCTCTCAAATATTTGTGACTCTCAGTGGACTCATCCTCACGCCTGAGGCGATATCCCGGATCACAACCCCCGGTTCATCGTGCTTTGGTGTGTTGCTTCTCCTTCAGGTGACAGGAGACGAGACGACAAGCAAGGAACACGGAACATCTAGCAAGAGTGGACATGTATCAAAGGACTTAGAAGAAGTTTAGGTTCCCTGACAAACAACGGAGTTGGACATAGATTAATTCCCGGATTTTAGTTCCCTTGACATCCGGCGGACAACAACGAATTCGGACTTAGTTTAATTTTAGGACTTTAGTTCCCTAACATTCGTGGAAGAGGAGCTTCGCCACAACCGTCATCAACATTCAATCAACCAACCACAAACAGTGCGTGTGCTTTTGACCCCGCTCAAAACAGGCGCATCACTGAGATTCTCGAAAAAGAAAGACACAAAACTAAGGTCAGTCAACTTGTAGATGGACAGATTTGCTCTTGCTTGATAGATTAGCTTTCTTTGTGTAACAATAATCTGTTCTTGGCTTGGTTTCGGCAAATCAGGCATGGGCCTTGGAGAGATCGTCTTGGGTGCGTTTCTTAAAGTGTTGTTTGACAAGTTGGCCTCTACTGAGTTTTTGAGCTACGCTCGTAGAGTACTTGGGATTGATACACAGGCCTTGAAGAAATGGGTGAGCATGTTGTCGACTATCCAGGCAGTACTTATGGATGCGGAGGAGAAGGAAGTCAGTGACCCGGCTGTGAAGAACTGGCTTGATGAACTCAGAGATCTTGCTTACGATGCAGAGGACGTATTGGATGAAATTGCCACTGATGCTTCAGTTCAAAAGCTGAAAAGAGAGCCTCAAGCTTCCACCAGTAAGGTACGGAAACTCTTGCCTGGTTGTTTCAAGCGTGCCAGTTCACATGTTATATCTAATGTTAGGATGGATTCGAGGATAAAGGAAATCACTGAAAGATTGCAATATATAACTGCAAAAAAGAACGATCTGGGTTTGAGAGAAAATGTTGTAGCGAAGAGATTTAACACAAGACGGGTTGCAATACGAGCAACTACTAGTTTGGTGGATGAGTCTCGTGTCTACGGGAGGGAGAAGGAAAAACGGGCAATTCTTGAATTGTTGTTTAGAGGCGAGGGTAGTGATAATGAAGTGAGTGTGATTCCTATTGTTGGTATTGGAGGTCTTGGTAAAACAACTTTGGCTCAGCTTGTGTACAATGATGACAGTGTGAAATCGTCCTTTGAGTTGCGAGCATGGGTTTATGTTTCGGAAGATTTTGACATTCAGAGCTTGACAAGAAGCATCCTACAGTCTGTTACTTCAAATAGATATAATGGTATGGATTTGAACTGGCTTCAAGAAAAGCTCAAGGGGGCTCTATCCGGGAAAAGATTCTTGATTGTTTTGGATGATGTTTGGAATGAGAACTACGAAAGATGGGATTTTTTTTGTAACCCCTTTAGAACTGAAGTGTCGGGATGCAAAATCATAGTGACATCTCGAAATACAGGCGTTGCTTCAACGATGGGTATTGCTCAACCATGCCATCTTAAAGGATTGTCTGATGAGGATTGTTTGTCTCTCTTTGCCTACCATGCTTTAGGTACTCTCAACTTTGTCTCACACCCGAATCTAGCAGAAGTAGGCATGGAACTAGTGAACAAATGTAGCGGCTTGCCTCTGGCTGCAAAGACTTTGGGAGGCCTCTTGCGCACGAAACTGAATCCTGATGAATGGAGAAGTGTATTGGATAGCGAGATGTGGGACTTACCCGAGGAGAAAAGCAATATTCTTCCGACTCTAAGATTAAGCTACTATCACCTTCCTTCCCATTTGAAACGGTGTTTTGGCTATTGTGCTTTATTTCCAAAGGGCTATATACTCAACAAGAACGAGTTAGTTCAGATGTGGATGGCGGAGGGTCTTGTGCAGCAATCTAAAGAAGACAAGCAAATGGAAGATGTCGGATGCGAATACTTCTCTGATCTGATTTCGTGGTCCTTTTTTGAGCCATTGAGCAGCGGTGGAGCACAGTTTGTGATGCATGATCTTATTAATGACTTAGCCAAAGATGTTGCTGGAGATGTATACTCTCATTTGAGAAACAAGTTGGTAAAGCCTCGACACATATCATTTTCTATTGGTGTGCAAGATGTCGCTGAAAGATTTAAGCCCTTCAATCAAATGAATTGTTTACGAACATTCGTAGCAATTCGCTCTCCCAAGCTTAAACTAGCTGTGCGGCCACATTTATCTTCTAAGGTGTTACTTGAGTTGCTGCCAGAAGTTAGTCGTCTAAGGGTATTGTCACTCAGTCACTATAAGATAGGGGAGTTACCGCCTTCAGTTTGCTGCTTAAAGCATCTAAGGTACCTTAACTTGTCTCATACCGACATCAGATTCTTACCAGATTCAGTGAGTTCTCTTATCAACTTACAGACGTTGCTGCTGAGCAACTGTATGTTTCTCATAAAGTTGCCTCGAGGATTTGGGAATCTGATCAACTTACGTTACCTTGATATTGCTAGAACTAACTCACTTCAAGAGATGCCGACTGGGATTGGTAATTTGAAATGTCTTCGAGAGTTATCAAAATTCATTGTTGGGGAAGATAGCAGGGTTGGAATAAGAGAATTAGGAAGCTTTCCTCATCTTCGAGGACATCTTTGCATTTTAGGGCTGCAAAATGTGGTAGATGTTCAAGATGCAAAGCTTGCCAATTTAAAGGATATTCACGGTCTTGATGACTTACACATGGGATGGAGTTTAAAATTTGATGATACCCGAAATGCTGAATTTGAAAAGCAAGTGCTCGAGTCTCTTCAACCGTCTCATACAAACCTGAAAAAGCTTTCAGTTTGGAACTATGGTGGCTCCAAATTCCCTTCTTGGATAGGGAATCCTTCATTTTCTAACGTTGTGTGCCTTCTACTTCATGGTTGCAAAAGAATCGAGTCTTTGCCTTCAGTTGGGAGACTTCCCTCCCTCAGAGACTTGAGGATAAGAGGCTTAGATAGAGTAAGAATTGTGGGTTCTGAGTTCTATGGGGATGGGGATGGCTTTCCTTTTCCATCGTTGGAAATGCTGTGCTTTGAAGATATGCCCGAATGGATCCTATGGCTTTCCTCTACTGATCGTGATGTAGTCGGGAGAGATTTCCAACATCTCCGAAAGCTTGAGATACGTAACTGTCCAAAGCTGATCGGATTACCAAAGGGAATTATGCAGAGTGACAGCTACATTTCTTCTCTCGAAATGTTGAGCATTCGGAGCTGTCCATCTTTCACATTCTTTCCAGCAGACAAGTTGTCCACCAATCTAATCAAACTTTACATTGAGCACTGCCAGAACCTCACATTTCTCCCCAATCAGATGCAGAACCTCACTTCTCTTCAGTCTCTGAGGCTTGAAAACTGTCCAAGTCTCGAGTACTTACCAATAACGGGTTTGCCCCGCAACCTCATCAAGCTTCACATTGAGAATTGCTCAAGTATCCAGCAGCCAATATCGCAGTGGGGCTTGCACAGGCTCGTGTCTCTTTCGAAACTCACCATCATTGGTGAATGTTCTCAAGAAAACATGGTTTCCTTTCCAAATGATGACTGCATTGTTCCTTCAACTATTGCCATTATTTACATCTCAAATCTCCAGAATCTAGAATCCTTATCCGATGGACTCTTGAAACTCACTTCTCTCAAAGAATTAAGTCTCGTGCAATGCCCGAAGCTCCTATACTTGCCATCAGAAGGTCTGCCCTCCAGACTAGAATATCTCTCCATCAGTGATTGTCCTCTCCTGAGGCAGCGTTGCAGGAGGGAGAAAGGAGACTACTGGCCCGTCATAGCCCACATACCTAAGCTCCACATGCATTAGGTATGTCCATTTACCAAACTCTAATTTATGATAGCTTCTGCTCATTCACTTATATAGAGCCACAACTATTATAGATTTTGGGGTATGTTTTTGGATTACTTTGTTCTTTCTCTCTAGACTAGGGGAGTCATGTTTGAACCAGTTATACTCTTTATGATGAAATTCGTTACTCCCTCCTTTCTCGAAATGAGTGGTCTATTTCTCTTACATTTTTATCCTTGAATGAGTGTCCCGAAGCTTGTTATGCATGAATGATCAATAGCATCTTATAAAAATTTAAAAGTTAGTATCACTTGATTTTGTTATAGCAAATGCCTATGGAACACAAGAGGAAATGCACAACACTAACTTCTCCTTAATTTTTATCAAAAAAAATCTCACATTGAAAAGATGTGAAGTTTCTCACTACTTGATATACTAGTTGAGTCTTCCACCTAACAGATTAAGGTTTTGTGCTGGAAACGTTTAATAAAAACCAAGACACTCATATTGATAGAATGTGAGGTATGTGGACACTTGATATACTAGTTGAGCTCCCACCTATCAATTTAAGCTTTTGGTTTGGAGTCATATTTAATAGAAACCAAGACACTCTAATATACTAGTTGTGCTATCAAATTAAGCTTTTGAGTTGGAGTCAAGTTTGATAGAAACCAAAACACTCACATTGAGAGAATGTGAAGTCTGGCGCCATGTAATATACTAGTTGAGCTCATCACTTATCAACTTAAGCTTTTGGGTTGGAGTCGCGTTGAGACCAAGACACTCATTTTAACACTTCCCCTCTTTGATTTCATTTCTTCTTTTGCTATGTTTGCAACACTTGATCTGTTTTACCCTTCTATTTAGAATCTCTTTTGTTTTTTAATATGACATTCAAATTATTATGTTAAATTTGCACCTTTATATATAACTCTATTAACTCATTTGTTTTATACTTTTCCAATATCGGAAGTTAGTCACCACTTCGACAGATTAAAATTTACAAATGTACCTAATAAAGGAAGTTTCTTATAAGCTTTAACCAAGTTTTTTAGAAGCTTATAAATGAGTAAGATCTCACAGAGTACTATAAACACAGAGGCTCTAAAAGCTTGCTTTTTATCAATGTAATGAATTGACAATTCAGTTTTTGATGCATCATCATAGTTTGAGGATATCCCAGAGTACTTTACTTATTCTCTGGCATATTATTTATACTCCTTTAATTGACTGCAAGCTGAGATTATGCATAGTTATGTACTAATTTGAAAGCTGTAATTTTGTTATAGTTTTGGGAAGATGCAGCAAAATGTCTGATTGATTATCTTCTCAGACGGTGAGGTTCCTCGCGACAATTCCCTCCAGTGTGATCCCAGGTCCGAATGCCAGAATCAAGCCCCATTCGCTGTCCTTCCGGTCCTTCAGTTTCTTCCCCTCCTCCAACATGTACTCGAGCACGTACACAATCGTGTTACTGCTTGCATTTCCATAGTCCATCAGTGCACGCCTACTCGCATTCAGTTTCTCAGGAATCAAGTTTAGTCTCTTTTCCATTCTGTTCAATATCGCGGGTCCCCCCGGATGGACTGCCCAAAACATCTTGTTATACTCTTTGGCGCCAAATCCAATGCTCGCCATCAGCTTCGCGCAGAACCCTTCGATACTATCCTCAATTATTTGAGGAAGCTCCCGGTCTAGAGTGAAGCTAATGCCCTCTTCTGTGAGCCTCCCGTCGATGGTCTTCTCAGTGTCGGGCAAGAAGTTCTGTATCGCCCTGTGAAGCTCGAAGAGAGGCCTTTCAATGCCTAGAATCGGGTCTGAACCAATCAGCATTGCTCCAGCTCCATCCCCAAAGAGTGCAACCCCTACAAGATCATAGGGTCTGTCTGCACTTGGTGGCTTGAACCCAATTATGGTAGTTTCAGAAGTAGCTAGCAGAACCCGGCTCCCGGGATTGTTCTCAGCAATGTCCTTAGCCACACGAAGGCCAGCTACACCTCCCGAGCAGCCCGAGAAGTAGAGCATGACCCTTTGAGTCTCGGGGCTGAGCCCGAGAGCCCGTGCCAGGTAAAGGTCTCCCCCTGGAAGCCTAGCTTCACTTGAGGAAACATACACTACATGTGTTATATCAGAAATGGGTCTGCCCCAATTCTTGATGCAAGCCTCCGATGCCTCAGTGGCCATGTCTGTGACGGCTTTGTTACAGATGTGGAGCCGTTGCTTGACTGTTGGGAGGCCTTCAATGGCGAGCTCCGGGTAGTTTTTGAGGATCTCTTCAGACATTACCACGTACCTTGTTTTAACTGTTGTTGTCTTGCCTGCAGGATGCAAATGGATTCATCAGTTAGTCATTGATATCAAGAAATGGTTAAAGGTACGAATGATCCTTCAACTATACATTCGTGTCAAATTTGATTTCCCGACTCTTTTTGTTGATTCACCTATCTCCAACTATTCGATCTCATCACTATATATCGCTCAAAAATCATATTTTTTTGTCTAAAACCATATATACTAAGGGGTAGAGCTGGCAATTTGAACCTGTATATGCGGGCACCCAATACCCTACCAGCATTTTTTGCTGGTTCGGGTCATATAAGTGTGGGTCAGGTAGGGCAATCTGCCCTCAACCGTACATTTTCTATGTAAAACACTAAGACTCCACCCTGCGTTCAGGTTTGGTTGGGTCTTTTCAACCCGAACCCCCCCAAAAACAGACCAGGAACCCGAATGGCCAGCTCTATGAGGAGATATTGGTGATGAAGATTTAGAAGATGGAATCTGAAAATGTTCAGATTCCGGCGTTGATAATTTCATATGTATGAAGATATTGACGCCGAAAATTTCATCTTAATGAAGCTATTTATCATTAAATGGATGGAAAATGCATTTTTCGAGAAATAGTGATGAGATCAAACACTTGTAGGATCATTAGAGAATCATTTATAGCATCAACCCAACAAAAAATGAAGAAAATAAAAGCTTGATGGTAGTAACATCATTACAGAGTCTAGTGAGCTTCTCTTTGAGGTCAGGATCATCACAGTTGGTGTTCTTGAAGTAGCCATCAACCAGAAAATCTTGCATCACAAGCTGGTGAGGAAAGGCCTTTCCAAGAGCCAAAATGGTGGCTTTTCCTGGATTTGCAGACTTCACTGGAAGCTCTTGAGGTATGTTCTCTAAGCTTCCCATTTTTGTGTCTCTTTTTCAAATGTCAAGTTTAGGAATGTTACTATATATGTATATATATAATATTATAGAGCTTCTCTTCCATTGATTCTTGAGTTGAGTGAGTCATTGAAAGAACCTCATAAACCAAAGCACTTGTGTGGAGTTGATTTATTGGTTTTAGTTGAGAAGCAAAGGGTTCATGTAGAGCTTGTTCTTGAAGGTGTTTTGGTGGAGGTTTGGTCTTTGGTGTGATCTGTGTTTGCTTGAATTGGTGAATTTATAATAAATTGGGTTCTTTGTTCATTGTGTTACATTTAAAGGTTTTGATATTGTTTTAAAAACCGGATCAGACCAAAAGGTTGGTTTGATTGATATGACTGACCCGTTAAATTAGTGTTCTTGACCGGTTTTCGCCTATTGTGACTAGTCAATATCTATCTATTTTTGCTAACCGGTTTTGTTAGAAACAAATTGGACCTTTTTTGTTGGTTAAACAGGTTTATATTTATTGAGTTGTATGATATTTTTTTTCTACAAAAAGATTTTAAAATAACTAGACTGAACTTGAACTCGGACTTTTGTTGACAATTTGAGTTCTGGTTGAGGAGATTAATAATTATTGAATTAAGAAAATGATGGAGCCCTGCAAGGAACGGGGACCCAACAGAAAAAAGGACGGGGATGGAGACTGAAATGCAGAACTCGCCTCGTTGCCATTTGTAGTTGAAAGAACTAACCAAGTCAACTCGGAATAGGTGCGAGTTTTGTGTTTCAAGTTGTAAGTTGGGGAAGTTCAACCAGATTTGAAAGTTAATAGTATATAACATTTAATGTAACCCGAGCTAAAAAAAATATGCATATCAAATTTTGTATGTGCAAGTTCGAGTCCATATTGCTAACAATTAAACTTTAGTCTGTCAAATCGTATAACTTCACTCTCTTTCAATGAATAAATTTCACCATTTCCACTCCAATAAAATGAGTACTTTAATGGTTATTTGGAGAATGGTTTTAAAAATAGTTGAAGAATCATTCACATTAACCCAAAAAATAGAAAGAGAATGGTTTGAGCAAGAAACTATCATCTTTAACTAAAACAATTGACTCTTTGTACCACAAATTATCATCCCAACAAGTTTCACTTCTACAATACATTCTCCATAATGCCAAAATGAGCATCAAAAGTACAAAAAATATCATTTTCATATGCAACTATAAACCATATGTAAAAAAATCACTAAACTCAAGAATACGCCTGATCAAACAATGAATTTGTTCATTTGTGTGTCAAAACCGAATATTCTAAACTTAAATCTTGTGCTTTCTCGAGTCGAGACATGTCATAGTTCAGAGAGGCTCTTTCCATTGATGAAATCAATAACTTCACTAACCTTCTCGCCAAGTGCTGTAACTACGGCTGCCAAATTCTCCATGTATTCTTCGGAGGTTGGTCTGTCGCCATCCACTATATCGGTCACAGCTTTTAGGAATATTGCCGGGACCTTGAAAAGGTCCGCCACGTAGGCGACTGCTGCTCCCTGAAACCCATGTTAAGGAAAAGGGACTTAAACAAGCAATATCTGATATTGTTTTTCGAGTTGCAAAAAACGAGATGCAAGAAGTTGTTCGAGGTTGCTCAATATCCATTTCACCAATTCTAAACTTGATGAAAAAGAAGAAAACAGGACATCCTAACATGAATATATATATATATATTTCCTTCGAAAAGGTGCACTAATCGAAAAATAGCATGCTTGTGTGTGTGTGTAGAGAGAGAGAGAGACATTGGCTGCCTTGTGACCTTGAGATCGTGTACTCGAGTCAAGGAAACATCTCCACAAAGGGGTAAGAATGCGTACAAAATGACCTTTCCCAGGTCACACATTTGTGCGGATCTCACGCACTGGGCCACTTATCTGTGTGTGCGCATGTGTAATAAACATATATATATATATATTAAGAGAGAATAACTGAGCCAAGGAAAAAAATTGCATAGTTCATGAGGGAGACGCAATATTTCAACAACCTATTTCCCCAACAAGATCACTAGGAAGTAGTATAGTTAGAAGGTTACCTCCATGTCTTTAAGTGTAGCATCATTTGCAGTGATCGCTGTTTCATCGTGTTGGGACATATCTAATGAGTCGCCTGTGGATAACTTGCCAACCTGAAACATGCACATAAGTGCTGTTAAAGAGTTTCAACCTATGGATTCATCGAAGAGACATTAGATATATGGAGAGGAAAAAGTAAAAATACAAAATGAAGAAGATATCAATCTAAATGTAACACTTGTATATAGATGTAACACTTGTTGGTTCTTGCATTTCAATTTTGAGTACTCTAATAATAATACTTTTGAAGTGCCGATAAATAAATAAATAAATAAATATGTGCATGTTTCCTAAGTGCACATTGTCCAAACCCTACCACATGCCTGATCACAAAGCAATTCAAGTATTGGCATTCCTTGTATCAATATTTGATTACGGTATGAACGTAAACACAAACTTCAACATGAATGAAATCATAAATCACATTCCACACTTGGATTAAAATGCCCTATATCTGGCAATTTGGACCCAAAACCGCGGTCACCCAAATCCGACCTGTATTCTTGCAGGTTCAGGTCACATAAAATAGACCCGATTGATTTTTCGGGTTGGATCAGTTTGTCATGAAGAAATTGTGGAACATGTCGGGTAATCCGTATGGTCCCACGTTTCTTGCAGGTGGGGTTAGGTCTTTTCGACCCAAAACCTAAATTGCCAGCTCTGCCCCAAATTGGCAAGCCCATCAAACTTTAATGGTACTTGCTTGAATCAACTAACAAACCTACATGTCCAATGCAAGTGATTGTATAAAAACATTTACCATCAGTGCACATCTATTCTTTATAAGGAACAATTTAATGTCTGTCTAGCGAACAGGATAAGTGACTAAATGAATGAATTATTTGAACAAAGGAATATATATAGAGAACTATGGACACACAAGGCTCTGAGTTTTTTTTTTCTTTTTCTGAAAAAATATATGCATAACCATAAGTTTCTTGTTAATACCTTCAAGTTAAGCTTTTTACAAAGAGTGGGCGTGGTGCAGGACTGCCTACAACCAGTTCCATATATATCAAAAACCTGCAGAAAACATGAGAAGAGTATAAATTAATAAATTTGGAATAAGAACAAAACTTTCAATTGAAATGCTTCCATGGACGGATGTACTTTGTCAGGGTAGCTCCCCCCTCTGATTATCTTCTCTTTTTTTAAAAAAAACTATAACCTTTATTTTATTTTTTCTTTCTATTTTTCAAATTCGTCCATATTATTCTTCAAATTTGTTCCTTGTGAAAATTTGATTTTTTTTTTAAGCCTTCATCAATTTAGAAACTTTTTATCATTGCCTCCAGTGAGTAAAGCTCTAGATCTGTCCCTGAACGCTGACATATTGAATTTCCTCTCCTTTTACGCTAACTAGTACCCCAACGCTGCATAAGTCAAAACCATCTTAAGCTGTTTTCCCTTGTTTTATCCTCAATCGGAGCAACCCCAAATTTCGCATATCCAAGTACTCTCATCTACGCATCCCCCACAGGATGTTAGAGAGTCCCTTCATAGACAAACATCCAGTGCCATACTATACAACCGATCAAGTTGTATGCTCTATATAGTCAGCCATCGACTTTAGAGGAACCGAACTCTCATATCACATCAAAACCCTAAATTGCATTAAAATTTAAGCATCTTCTTCAATCGTGCATAAAATGGACATTTTTAGACACTTCTAGACACTATCCTGGTTGTACCATTGTTCAATCCCCTAGCCTTACTATGCTTACACCTTAATCCTACTTAGTTTAGAGCTTGTAGATTCTAATGCTCGTCTCCAACTACCCAACCATACTAAGGTAGTGCTTGATTAACAATTTTGGAATGAGAAAAAGAATAAAAAGGGGAATGAGAATAGAATTTCTCATTTCAAAGTCATTCTTATAATAATAAAAAGTGCTAATCCAAACATATATCTCATTCTGGTTCTCGTTCTTAATTCCTATTCTGAATAACTTTTTAATCCTAACGCTACCTAAGTGCAAAAAAGAAAGAAAGAAAAAGAATCATTCATCAGGGGTCGTCCACAAAACATAGGAGGAACAAGAAAGTAAACAGAGAAGCACATACGGGGATGGGTATCCTTCTATCATGGAAAGCAGCATGAGATACAAGAAACACATCGCCAACACAAGCTCCTTTTCCCTGACAGTATCCACATATTAGAATTGAAATAAGAAATATGGAAGGAAAAAAAGAAGAGAGAGAGAGAGCGAGAGAGAGAGAGATCTTTATTTTGTATACATAAAATACAACTTAAGGAATTAGGAGTCTTCACAATACCTTGAAGCCACCGGCAGTGCCTGCATTTATGATCAGATCTGGCCGAAATGCCTGGATGGAAGCATACGTCACGAGAGATGAAGGAACAGTGCCTACATTGTCAACCCCTGTAAAGAAAAAGGTACGAGAACCCAACATGAAGATGTCAAGAATAAAACCCAAGTTTTCATTCATCTATCAAATTTGCTGAACCTGTCCTAGAGACACATATCCAACAACCATACCCACATCATATTCCATAAGGGTCTGCCTCTACACAAATCAAGTTCTTAACATAGGCTGAATCTAACGACGATGCAGATACTCTATTAAATAAGCCTAAAGTATAGTGTTATATTGAATAATATGAATCACACATTCACACGGCTTGAATATGAATGTCACAAGACTCACAACCAACACAAAGACTAACAAGATGAGACTTGAGAGGCTTTAGTTTTGAAAAGGACAGGATGTTGTAAGCATCCCGTGTTGACTTCACTGATATCTCATCTACGTTACCGACAAAAAATACCCATGGTAGATAATTAGTAAAGTGAACGGATTCAGAACACAAGAACAAAACCAACCAACTTACCCAAAATTGAGTCTTTTCCGGGCCCTACTATATTGATATGGAGATCTTTGTACATACCATGATACCGAACCCAAGGGACCTCTTTTGGGAACCTGCAAAATTTCGAATTAAAGCATATCGATATGGTCTTCTGAACAGACAACACAATGACATTTCTAAATCCCAGTTACACATGATTGTACTTTGTAACGTACAATAATGGGCACATAGTTTCTCTGATATAAAACAATCCACGCCAACTAAACTATATAGAATATAGAGAGAATCGATCAAACGTTTACTAGAGGAAACTATTTTCCTTCATATACAAAAATACAGTTCTTTTAACTTAAAAACACAAACATACAAAATCAAGCATAACAATCAAAATCGAGCTAAGCAATTCAATTTACTTTTAAAACACAAAAATCAACCAAAAAAACTGTAACTTAATCAACTTCTCATATGAACAAACATAAAAATCAACATAGACTTAACCAATTCCAAACCCTAAATTATCGAAAAACGGTATCCAGAAAGAAGAATCTCACACGGAATCGAGGTCCTCTGTGAGCTGAAACTTGTTGATCAGAGGTAATGCTTCGGTCTGCATAGCTGTTAACGCCAACACAACATCAAAAACGCAAACAACAAAGAATAGTTATGCACTTTTTCTCAGAAAGAGAGATTGAATAGTACCGATTACGATGACGATAGTGGAAATGGGACGCTTCTCGGCTCCGGCGATCGTGGCTTCCTCTGCAGCGCCGGATTTTTCGCCGGAAGGAGCCATAGAGGTCAGATTATCTTACGATGATCGGCTGGATTCGATGCTTGAAGCTCTGTTTGGACCGTTTTCCCGGAAAATCTTTGGAGAAGGAGAGAAAATTTTGGGATTTTTGGGCTTTTAGCCCAATGGAATGATTAAATTAGAGATATGGCCACAAAACTTGAAGAATTAGACAACTAGCCCCCTCATTGATTTTTGCATTATTATATTGGGGGCTTGGCGCCAAGCCCCCAATATAATATTCGCAAAAAATTTCCCTCCCCGGAATTCCAACCCCGGCCACCGACAAAAATATTTTTTTTTTTGGGTCCAAAACAAAATGATGTTCCTTTACATATAGTTAAAAAAAATTACAATTTATGCCCTTTGTTG
>JAYMTH010000764.1:0-18087 GCA_036897465.1 Pelargonium australe
AGTACAGGGGCCAAACCCATGTAAAAAAGTACGCAGGGGGCAACTCTAAAGTTTCAACAAGTATAGGGACTATAGCGCCAATTTACCCAATTTAAATAGATTGAGTTAACATAATTTAATTTATGTTGACAAAATCAACTCGTCTAATAAACGATTTATGTTTCTTGTCGAACCTAGTCAATTAAACAGATTGTAAATGGAATGTGTAACATGATTATTAACCTATTCATTTGAGGATAAAAATGTAAAAATATCAAACATATTATGTATATTACAAAAAGACTCGTATAAGTTAAACAAATCAAATGTATAGTATCCTGTCAATTCAATATCAAAACATGACTGGTCATATAAAATTTTGAACCAATAAACGTACCATGTTCGTGTCGTTCGAGAATACATATACGTTACCGAAAGAATTTTGCTGCCTATTAAAACCTTATTTGACATCCAAACCATAAAACTCACTACTAGACCGACATACTTAACTACATTTACACTTGGGGCATTGAAGCAATTAATTCACTAAGGAGTTGGAAGATGGACAGCCATTAATTCAAACCCACTTTACTTATCCAAACTTACTCAAACAATAACACAAAAATTCAAATAAAATTGGTCCACCAAAACCAGAAATTTACCACTCCAAGAAACAAACACTTAACAACAGCAAAATCAACATCAAAATTAAAAAGCCACTAAAGACATTGCTACCAGAATTTTCCCGCCATAAATAACCACACCACCCATTTGTTTCACCATCAATCAATTTGATTAATTTTTTTCAAAGTTTCCAACAATGGGGACACACACAACACAAAATTGAAGTGTACGATCTATGCACAGTTGCAGAGATGGCCATTAATGCCAGCCTCCAACTCTGCTGGCTCTTTCTTCTTCTTCTTCATCATCTGCTTCCACAGAACACAACATTTATTGCTCTTATGGGTCACATCATCATAAAATGTTTCTTCTTCTAATTATTCACATTCACATGTTGGTTGAAGCATCTTTATTGCTCTTTGCCACTTCTTTATTAGCTTCCCAATTCTTTCTCTATTATCCATTTCTTGCTGTTTCTTGAATCTTGGAGCTCACTCTCAACTCTCAAAGGTGTGTTCTCTTCTCCATCTCCTTGTGTTTCTCTCTTATAGTTGTCTAACTCAGGTTTCGGGTTCGAGTTTAGAAGACATTACTCGAACCCGACTCCCAAGAGTTATATCTAGAGCTGACAATTTGGATCCGAACTCGCGGACACCCGAAACACAACCCACGATTTTGCCGGTTCGGGTCACACCAACAGACTCTTGTCATTTTCTCGAGTCGATTTGGTTAGAGCAAACCTGCACTGAACTCGCACATTTTATACTAAAACCTCAAAACATGCTACTCCTACGAGTCAGGTTCAGAAGAAACAGGGTCGGGTTTCGGGTCCAGACTGCCAACTATAATTTCTGTATCTGTTTCAAACATAATTTTCATCAAATCTTGGTATTTTTTTCCTCTAGTTCTGAGAGATGGGTACAAGAGAGATCAAATCACCTGATGGCTTGCCGGAGACACCAGCAAGTTTTGGTGGAAACTCGGAGTCGGTAAGGAGAAAGAAGCTTGGGGCCTACTTCATTGAATCTGACTGTAGAAGGACTCCATTAGGTCGGGGTTACACCGGAGGGACTATGCCGGTTAATATTCGTGGCAAGCCGATCACTGATCTGTCCAAAACCGGCGGTTGGATTGCTGCTTTCTTCATTTTTGGTAAGCAAGATCTGGTAATGAATCACAATGTACAAATCAATGTGTGTTAGTGTGTGTGTTTGGTAGCTGAGAAACTAGTATGAAGTTGTGTGCTTCTCTGAAGTCTAAATTGTCATTTATCAACATGCGATCTCAAAGTCACGAGACAACAATCTAGTAATATCACAATGCCCAAATCAACATGTGTTTGTGTTTGGTAGGTGAGAAGCTAGTCAAGATCTCGTGTATGTTTAATTGTTTACGCTGTGCATGTGGCGGCTCAGTGCATGAGGCTCTCTCTATACTGTGAGGTCTTAGAACTGTTTTGCACAAGGATCTCACTGCTTATGAAGATCTTTACATGATTATGCAAATAATATGGAGTTATGAATGTGCATGTGGCAGTCCTGTGCACGAGACTCTCACTACTGTGAGATTTGAGAATGGTCATTTATGCACACGACATTTTCCCCTAACTTGAACCCGTGACCTTAAAGTCATTAGACATCAATCTCACGTGTTTGTGTGTGCGCTTGCAGGAAATGAAATGGCAGAACGAATGGCGTATTTTGGGCTATCAGTAAACATGGTGGCATTTATGTTCTACGTGATGCATAGACCTTTCAGTAGTTCGTCCAATGCTGTAAACAATTTCCTAGGGATATCACAAGCATCTTCAGTCCTAGGCGGGTTCCTAGCCGATGCATATCTTGGTCGGTACTGGACGATAGCAATTTTCACAACAATCTATCTTGCAGTAAGTTCTTTATATATGCTCTATAATTCGGTTAACGAATGAAAAACTAACAAAATATTCCAACAACTACCGACGAGTTGGATCCATAAACTAATTTTATGCCAAAAAAAGTCGTTCAACTATTGAAATCAATATCATGATCAGTACTGCCACGTTAGCAAAGCTGGCCGAAAAACTAACAAAAGTTAATGTCAGTTTTCAATAGTTTGAGGACCATTTTGGCAAAAAATTAGTTCAGAAACCATTTTAATAGTTTTTCCCGCAAAGAAAACTAGTTTTGTCAATATAACTGTAAATTGCCATGTACAAGAACTGACCTTTTCCTTCTCGTATCTTGGAGGGTTTGACAGGAATAACGTTGAGCGCAACAATGAGCCATTTGGTGCCGAACCAAGAAAATTGTGATCAGCTCACACTTCTACTTGGCAATTGCGAGCCTGCAAAGCCCTGGCAAATGCTATACCTCTATGGGGTTCTTTATTTGACCGCATTTGGAGCTGCCGGGATAAGGCCTTGCGTGTCTTCTTTTGGAGCTGATCAGTTCGATGAGAGGAGTAAAGATTACAAAACCCACTTGGACAGGTTCTTCAACTTCTTCTATCTCTCGGTCACCATTGGAGCAATAGTGGCCTTCACTGCAGTAGTGTACATCCAAATCAAGCATGGTTGGGGATCGGCTTTTGGGTCATTGGCAATAGCTATGGGGATATCGAACCTGGCATTCTTTGTTGGTACTCCTTTGTACCGGCACAGGTTGCCAGGAGGTAGCCCATTGACCCGAGTTGCTCAGGTTATCGTGGCTGCTTTCAAGAAGAGAAATGCTTCTTTTGCAAGTAGTGAATTCATAGGCCTCTATGAGGTTCCCGGCAAAGAATCTGCTGTCAAGGGTAGCCGAAAGATTCCTCACACTGACGATTTCAGGTATGGAAGCTTCTCTTCTTTAACATTTCAATTTCCTGAAGAAAAAGACTAACTACATAATAAGTGCACAATTATTTTGATCAGACCCATTCGTTTAAACGTGTCAGGTCATGTAATTTTGATTCCAATTATTTAAACGTTATAAGCATGCCATGTTGTGTTGTGTAACTCAACCCATATAATATTGGGGTTGTGTTTGAGTTGATTCATTTATCAGAATACTCAATTTTCACAACACAACACGAGCACGACCCATGAATACAGAATTGCCACCTCTTCCTATGTGTTTTTCTGATGAACTGACCTTTCGGAATATTTTCTGCAGATGTTTGGACAAAGCGGCTCTGCAGCTGAAGGAGGATAGCGCGGATCCAAGTCCCTGGAGGCTTTGTACGGTGACTCAAGTCGAGGAAGTGAAGATCCTCGTGAAACTCATCCCAGTAACAGCTTGCACAATCATGTTAAACCTAATCTTGACTGAGTTTTTAACACTCTCAGTACAGCAAGCGTATACGCTAAACACCCACATGGGTCATCTCAAGCTTCCCGTGACATGCATGCCAGTTTTCCCTGGCCTCAGCATATTTCTTCTGCTTTCTCTCTACTACTCCATTTTTGTGCCTCTCTTCCGGCGCATCACAGGTCACCCACGCGGCGCTTCCCAGCTCCAAAGGGTAGGCATTGGTCTTGCAGTTTCAATCCTATCTGTTGCGTGCGCTGCAATCTTCGAGAGGTACCGCAGAAACTATGCAATAAACAATGGATACGAAGCTAGCTTCTTGACAGCAATGCCTGACCTGAGCGCGTACTGGTTGTTGATTCAGTATTGCCTCATTGGCATTGCTGAAGTTTTCTGCATTGTCGGGTTACTGGAATTCCTCTACGAGGAAGCCCCTGATGCCATGAGAAGTGTAGGCTCTGCCTACGCTGCTCTAGCCGGAGGTTTAGGCTGCTTTGCAGCTACAATACTGAACAACATAGTGAAAGCAGTCACTGGAAATGAAAATCAAAGACGACCATCGTGGCTATCTCAAAATATAAATACAGGGAGATTCGATTACCTCTACTGGATGCTCACAGTTTTGAGCGTCATAAATTTCTGCGCCTTCGTGTATTCTGCGAAAAGATACAAGTATAGGGGAGAGCAGAAGTTTGCAAGAGAGGAAAAGATCACAACCAATAAACAAAACGGAACAACACCACAGATGCTAGCTAGCTAAGAGGAAGTCAATAGTTAAGAAGTTCAGATTATTATTTGAAGAAAGCATGTAATTGATCTAAGACAGGAATGACAGTTTCTGTATGCCAAAGTGTTGGTTTCATATTCACATAATTGTTCGAAGAAGAAAAAAAAAACTTCAACAATCCAACCAACATGTAGTAATTTCACCCTCAAAACCTCTAGTTGTGATATTTAATCGTGTTGGGGAGTGTTGCACCAAACGCGTGGGTCTTGTCGAGCAAAATGTGTTAGGTCATGTCGTGTCAACTTTGACCCATTAAGTTCAACATGTGAAACGTGCCGTGTTCGTAATATGTGTTCATAAACGTGTTGTGTTTGTGTTGGCTCATATAGCACATAGTCAACCTTCAACGCGACACAAACACAAGACACATGCACAAATCGCTAGCTCTGGTCGCAAGTTGAAATTCCTTCTCAAGCTTCTAGAATCGCAAAAATGTCAATAACACCAAACAAACACCAACTGAACATTTAACTCTCATACCTTAAAAGAAGGAGCAATATCAATATGCCAACCAGAAACACAAGTAATCACTGAAGAAGGAAAATTTTAATGATGATTTTGACAGGTGAACTATAAACCATACAATCTTAAACTAATAGTAATGATTAAGATGATTTAGCCATGTCTTTGATTAAGATGATAATGATCAAATTGAGTTTCACTTTCACCGTTATGGATGCTCTTAGTATATATTGTATCCCAAATTGATCTCCACATGATACTATACTGAACAACAAAGATCAAAAACTAAGATGACACAAAATAGATATTAAGGAGCAAGTCAGTCCCTCCCTTCTTTTTTCTCTTCTTGACAAATGAGAAAGTGACATATTATTGTAAAAAAAGAAGAGAATATGGTTGGTAACGTGACAGTTTAATATTCTCGGTAAGGCTCATTGCCGCATAAGATAAATTTAAAGAGAACCTTTGCATATGTGACCGATGCAAAAGTGTATACGTGACATTTAGGCACGCAATTGAGTTTCACCATTATGAATGCTCCTAGTACAAAAACATACTAAAATCTGGAACAATACACATGAGAAAATTGATCTCCAATTACACACATGACATGGTGACAATACTGAACAACAAAAATCACAAAATATACGTTAAGGAGACAAAATTGAAACACAGATCGAATCAGAAACCAATTTGGCACAAAATGGAAACTAAGATCACCATTTCAGTACACAATGCTATAGAAAATTTGATGCAGAAAGATGATACCTCACATCCGGATAAATCATGAGGTCCGCAGCTAGGTTTTTGCATTCTCTTACTGCCAAAACCTAAGAACGACGAAGCCGAGAGAGAAGCAATGTAATAATGTTTTAGACAATTTGGATCTCTTTCTTCCAAATTAATAGGTAACAAAACAATCAATCACTTCAATACCACAAAATCGCATACAGAACTGTATTAATTATCTGATACAAGAGAGAGAAATGTGTACCTGTTTGTTCTGGGAGCATGTTGAGGGAGATAGGAGCAGTAAGTGAACGAAATAGGGAGGAAAATTTGCAGGCGAGACCTGGCCGGCGATGAGGTCGCCGGAGTGGAAGGTAGCATAGGCAGATAGGCTCCAATTGGAGAGCCAAGAGGTCTAGAGAGGTGGGCAACCGGACAGGGGGCACCATCCCTCAACACATTGTGGGAATCGAGTAGGTTGGATCCACCATCCCCCAACACATGGGTGTATATGAACACCCACCTGCAGACAACCCCACTTAGAGGGTCCAAACGAGCATAAAGTAGAAACAAGACAAGCATGAAAGAAGATTAAACTCGTATCGCATTCCAATGAAACATAAAGTTTGTATATACCAAGTCTCCAAAATTTCCTAAAAAGCTACAAGAGAAAAAAGTGCAACTCTAGGACTGGAGCCATGCTACGCTAAGCTATGGTCGAGTGAGATCCCGAATGTCTCGAGCAGGAGGCCTAGAACGAGAACCCGACTGGATATACCGTGACGATCCCTCCAAAGGAACGCCGATGACATAGTCCATCTCCAAAAGCCACTCCTCGTCCTGCTCCAGCTCGGCCTCAGCAGCCATAAGGTCCTCCAAAGATGTGGCTGGGGTGGTGCACCGTCCAGTGACCTGATACTCAATGGTCCTATTGGGAGCAAACATCGGTGCCACCCACGGGGTTGCCCCCCCGAATCCTCGGCGATCATACTCCCGCGAAGCGGCATACTCGCCTCGGGAGAAAGGAAGAAGAGTGTGGAAGCTCCTGAGTCTGGGATGGAAAGGAGGGGTTTTCAAGACCTCCAACGCCTCAGAGGTCGTGAGGTAACCTGCTCCCATCACAGACCTGAGGATCTCATTTCTCCCATGAGCCCTGCCCATAGCGAAACACTTTGTCGCCTCAGTCTGATACGCCTCTGTCTGGCGAGCCCTAGCGATTAGTTGGGCCGGAGTCTCCACCTCCTGCACCGTCTGGCGGCTCAAGGTCTCCCGCAACCGAGTCACCTCGCCAACCAACTGCGACAAACAAAAAGTGTTTAGCAAAAGATGGAGAAATATGGCAGAGTGCATTTGAAATAAAGAAAGTACCATCTCCTGCTCAGCCAAGGCCTCACTCAGAGCCACGGACGTGGTACTCAGCATAGTCTGGAGTCCACTCTTATAGACAGCAGTCTTGCGATGCCTCCTCTCGCTCTCCCTTATCTTAACTACCAGAATGGCCTTCCTCTCTTTCTCAGTTCGCAGTCCCTCCTCCAGTTGGGCAACTCTAGCGCTCCTTTGTCTCTCCATCCTCAACTCCTCCTCTAGATGGGCAACTGTAGCGCTCCTCTCTCTCTCCACCCTCAACTCCTCCTCCAGCTGGGCAACTGTAGCGCTCCTCTCTCTCTCCAACCTCAGCTCATCTTCCAGCTGTGCAACTCTAGCGCTCCTCTCTCTCTCTACCCTCAGCTCATCTTCCAGCTGGGCAACTCTAGCGCTCCTCTCTCTTTCCACCCCCAGCTCCTCCTGCAGCTGGGTGGATCTAGCCCTCAGATCCCCGAGCTCAGCATACCTTATTGCCCGCCTATCGCGATACCTGCGTAGCATAGACCGCATATCATCTCTGACTGACCATCTGAAAAGAAAAATGGCAAAAGCATCAATAACACAACTAAGGCACTAAATACATGCAAACACTAAGTATTGAAAAAAGGAGAATAGAGAAAGTTACCTGAAGGAGAGGGTTATCAACATGTCCCGTGATGGTGCACATCTCCTGAAAGGTAGAAGATGGAGGGCAAGTCCCGACAGAAGAGTCCTGAGAAATAGGACAAAATTTCAGTAGTAGTGACGTTCTCGTTTTCCTCATCACGTATGAAGAGATAATCGAGATTAGTTGTTTATTACAATCTTGTGGTATCTGGAAGTCGTGCCTTCTTGTATGTTACACACATAATTGTTCTTGAAGCCAAACCTTTCAACACTTATATATGTAAATATTGAACATGAATGTGCAGAGAACTTGTCCAATTTGGGAAAGATATTCAAAGTGCATACTAGGAGCTTGTGGTAAAGGTGCATACTAGGAGCTTGTGGTGAAGAACATTCACGATGCTTACAAATTGTTTGAGTCTATGACCAAACAGACGAGGGCGATGGATATGTCTTTGTTGAAGTTTCTCCCAGGCTCGCTGATGACACTGAAGGGACTATCGACGCTGCAAAATGGCTTCATAAGGTGGTCGATCGCTCCAATGTGTACTTATTCTTGCCACCAAACCATGCATCCCCTCAATCAAGGAGGTTATTGCACCAGGAATCAGTGTGAACGAGACTAGATTGTAAGTTTCATGCACCCTTGTTTAGCTTATAGCCTTTTATACTATGGCCATTACTATACAAGTAGGGTGCGAATCCTGATAGCTATTTATTAAGCAGTAGTGATATGGTTGGCAACGGTAAGGTTAGAGTTGGCAATTTGAGTGGGGTTTTTTTTTTTTTTTTTGGTCATAAAAACCTAGCATGAACCCTACTCGTAAGAGCCGTGCAAGTTTCACGTCACCAGTCGGATTGCATGTTTCACATAGATATATGTCGGTTGTACAACCCGATCCACAATTTGACTTGAACCTGCACAACTGCAGGGCGGTTTTAAGTTCTCAAGGGTTTGGGTCCAAATTGCCAATTGCAGTTTGTAGGTAAGTTTGTTGGCTTGCAACCTTGAGGTTTTGGGTTCTAGTCATGAAATGACCGCTCTCCAAAACTTGGGGTTGTGTATTAAAACAACCCTCTCCATATCCCGAAATGGTGTGAGCCTTGTGTACTGGGCATGATAATTTCATTCACCGGAGTTATTGAGGAGAAGCTTTCCATTTTTATCTTTAAACCGCTCGCTTATAGGGATTAGTGATTCTATAGAATAATAACAATAGTAGTTGCAATTACGCACATCAAATAAGTGTTCTGTTATATGAAGCGGTCATTGATCATTGATGCTTACTTAGATGGCTTCGAGGCTTCCGGGCGAAGTGACCTATATAGAGTCACAAGTAATGCTTCTTTCTTTGTCAGACGCGTAGACATCCTCTTCGACAAAATGCTCGAGAAGATCGGAACCCCATAAGCCCTTGATCTATGAGGAAAGGTAACTATTGGATTTGCATGTTAATTTATAGGCAAATTGCATATTAGCTCTATTTGCATATACTCAACTTTTCACTTCAAAAATATGAAATTGATGTTGTCAGTACAGGAGAAAATGAGTATTTTGAAGGGGAAAAAAAGGAGAGATCATACATTGTACAATTAGCTTTCGTGAAAAAATGTATAGGGAGTCCCTTAATTTATTTTGGAAATAACTTGTAAGGAAACGCTCATATCACGAAATGCCAATTGATCAGGCCGCGGTAGCTCAAGCAGCCCTATTTTGAGTCAAATTGGTTCCTAATACATTTTTTTTTTTCTAATTTTATCTACTAGGAGCATCCACAATGGAAGACATTTATTGGGGCCTCTACAAGTGACCCCCTTTTCCCCCAAGCCCACCAATGCATGGGGTCATTCTTTAGGGTCAGTCCCTTCCTCTCTTTTTTTTTTCTTCTAACAAATGAGAAAGTGACGCATGTTATTGTAAAATTTGTGGAGAGAATATGGTTGGTGAAATGTCAATTTCATACTATAATTAAGTTCCACCACTGCATAACTTCCAAGTTCCAACTAGATCCTTTGCAGATGTGATGTATAAAAAAGTGCAAATGTGACATTTAGGCACTCAAATTGAGTTTCACCATTATGGATACTCTTAGTATATAATGTATCCCAAATTGATCTCCACATAAAGACTATACTGAACAACAAAAATCAGGAGCTAAGATGACACAAAATAGATATTAAGGGACCGGTCCCTTCCTTCTTTTTTCTCTTCTTGACAAATGATAAAGTAACACACGTAATTCTTAAGAAAAGAGAGAAAATATGGTTGGTGACATAACAATTTAAGATTCTCGTTAAGTCTCATTGCTGCATAAGATAATTTCAACGAGAACCTTTGCTTATGTGACCAATAAAAAAGTGTATATGTGACATTTAGGCACACAATTGAGTTTCACCATTACGAATGCTCTTATACTAAGATCTGGAGCAACACACATGACAAAATTGATCTCCAATTACTACATGACATGGTGACGATACTGTATAACAAAAATTGGGAACCAATATGACACAATATACATTAAGGAGACCAAATTGAAACACAGATCAAATCAGAAACCAATTTGGCACAAAATGGATACTAAGATCACTATATCAGTACACAATGCTATAGAAAATTCGATGCAGAAAGATGATACCTCACAACTGGACGAATCATGAGAACCGCAGCTAGGTTTTCGTTTTCTTTTACTGCCTAAACCTAAAAACGACGAAGCCGAGAGAGAAGCAGTGTAAGAAAGTTTTAGACAATTCGGAGCTCTTTCTTCCAAATTAATAGGTAACAAAACAACCAATCACTTCAATACCACAGATTCACATACAAAACTGCATTAATTATCTGATACGAGAGAGAGAAATGTGTACCTGTTTGTTCTGGGAGCATGTTGAGGGAGATCGGAGCAGTAGGTGAACGAAATAGGGAGGAAATTTTGCAGGCGATACCTAGCCGGCGATGAGGTCGCCGGAGTGGAAGGTAGAGACTGAAGTTTTGGTGATTCTCAGAGAGGGTTAGTGTGGGATTGAGTTCACGCGCTAAACATATAGAAACAGACTCAATTAACCTAGATTTAAAATTTATGACAGTTTAGTCCTTGATTTCTTGGAAGTTGTGCGAGCTATCCAAGCGGGAGGGGAGGCTCATGCTAGTGCCTTCGGCTTATTAATTGATGATATTATCGCTTTGTTCTCTAGTTTTGATTTTATTTCTGTTGGTTATGTTAGCCGGTCTGCGAATCATATGGCCCACGCTTTAGCTAGGTCTTCAGTTTCATTGCCAGACACTAGTGATTGGGTGGGTTCGTATGTCCCCCAGATATTGCTCATGTAATGGCTCTTGAATGCATTAGACTGATGTGGAGACCTCAAAACTGCCCAGGTTCAAACCTTGAGGGTAACATCCAACAAAAAAAAAAATTTGAATGCGTCGAAAGGATGCAGCCTTGAAATCATCCTTCCATATGCGAGAATGGTCTCAAAATGTTGGTAAAACTTCTGCAAAGACACCCTTTACTTTATATAAGGTCGATAACGCCGCAAAAAGAATTAAGTTTTGCTTTGAAATATAAGGTGTATTGCTTGCTAGATATGGCACATTCTCTTCTCTAATTGCAAAGTGGTTGCATGCCATTTTGTTACAACTTGGAGTCCAATCTAAATTAGAAAGATAAAAAAAGGCCTCAATTATTGTTAAAAGTATTTTATTCGAACTTAGTTTTTTAGTAGAATTTGTCTGCAAATCAAATCGAGAGCCCTTGCACATCCCATCCAAAACTCGCGAACATGTTTGGATGAAGCATTTTCAACCCAAATTTAAATTTTGTTAGCATATGTTGAGAGATGGAAACAAGAATTAGAATGAGATTGTCATTGCTCGTGTCTGAATAGATTTTGTTGACAAAAGAATGACTCGCCTAATACCCATTTCCGTTCTTGATTCTCACTCATTCCAATTTTTCTTAATACAAACTGAACCCTAGTTTATTCTCAAAAGTTCCAAACATTTGCGCATCGACGCACACTGGTCATGCCCCATCTCAATCGAAAGGGAAGAACAGAAAGTAACAATGCAAAACTCTGAATATAGATTACAAATGTAAAATGACATTACATTCAACTCATATGGTTCAAATGGAACTGTGAATGCAGTTAAAGAAAGGGGTGTTACCGAACTAGCCATCAACTACACGAAAGATTTGTTGCAAAAACTTCACACACAAATACGCATACGAGAGCAAGAAATGCAAGTCAATCCACCGTTTGGATTCTCGGATTTCATATGAGATTACTGGATGTAACCAAATCTAATGTTTGAATGCACAAAGGAAACGAGATTTCAACTTTCTATGGTTTCTCAAACATTTTTTTTTTACATCATTTCAAACACTACAGAGGTCACATTTTCATTGGTTTTGCTCTCTCTCTCTCTCTCTCTCTCTAAGTCAATAACCCTAATGAAACCAGTATAGTTAACATTTTATGACATCATATCATACGCAGATATGCTCTCTTGTTCGAGAACTAAAACAATTTCCAATTGGAAGTCAAAGGGAAAACAAGAATAGGAAAGTCTAGATGCATATCCTTATGTGCAAGCTTTACCATACGCAGCTGACAAAAAGGCTGAGCGTTTTCTAGGCTAACAACAAACACGTTATAGAAAAATAAACATATCGTAAGCTAAGACAAGATATATGTACAATATAGGTCGGCGTCAACACGTGTCATTTAGCAAGCATTTAAAAACATGGACATAAAAAAGTTTCAAGAATAAAAAAACATAACATTGAACCCATTAGAATGATCGGGAGACTATTATAAGTCTAATTGCAAGTGACAGTCAGTGAGAGGACTTGCTGGCTAATTATTGACAGAAAAAATCAGTGGACGCTACGAACATTTCAGAGCACATAAAATCCCAAACGAAAGATATAAAAACAAGTTAAAGTGAGAGACAAACCTGAACTTTCATGCCTCAATTGAAAATTTGCCAAAATGACATATTGTACAAAGTATGTATTCTCACCTAAATATACTTCAATCCAGTGATATATTGCTGTCTAGAGATTAGATACTGGGCCAGAGCGTAAATTATTCCTAAAAGCCCCAATATTTTAACCTTAAGAACATCTGTAATGATGATCGAAGGAAGATTGAGGGGCAATGTTAGAAGTGGGGTTGAGTCGGTCTGCTTCGTATAACTCCACACGAACCTGTTGAAAAGAATGTGACTCGGGAATGTAAGAATCAGGAGAGCCAAATTCTTCACAGCAAAGAACCAATCCGGGCCGCCAATTTCGAGACCCCATCCAGCATTTCCATGCCATATATCTTCCCAAATACTGTATAGTGCTGTCAGGACCAAGTAACCCGATATCACTACAGTAACGGGGAAGTACCTCTGTTTGTCCCCAAAACCCGCAACAAAATCAGAGTCCTGGTTGAGAAGCAGCAAAATAGGTGCCAGGAAAAATATTGCACGATTCGAACCGCCCGTGAGATTGACATTCAATATTAGGCATATAGCAAAACACATCACCGTGGCTACATTGCCAACTGCTGGCATCCACGCTCCCTCAGCAGCAATCTTTTTTATGGTGAAGGTCGGGACAGTAGAGGCTCGACGATGTTGAATGAATCTCATCCTCGTGGGAAAACTAGAGGAACCGCTTTGACTTTTCTGGTTTTGTCTAATTCCACTCCTTTCAGGAGCCTTTTCCCGCATAAGTGAAGCAAGTTCGAATTTTATCTCCAGAGCGACGAGCATGAAAATTGCTGCGTAGAGACCGAGAAGAGATGTCCTCGCCCCCTCAATGGCAAGAAGAGTTGTCAATTTCTTGTCTTCCTCTTCCATATCAGCGATTCCATTATCTCCAATTATGCTTTTGATTCTCACTTGGCCTTCCAAAAGATAGGTCACGGGAAACAGAGCCACAAGTAGAGCAAATACCCATGGTAGGAGCTTTGTGCTGGATGCAGATGGAAAATGGGTGAAGACCACGAAAAGAGAGGCACAGACCATAGTTACGACAATGAGGGCGTGCAGTACAGCAGCCTGAAGGAAATACTCTGCAGATATGTACACACCCAGAGCGATACCCATAGCTATGGAGTAAAACAGTCTCAATTCAACAATGTATTTAATTGGTATGATGGATGTAATCGCTGCCAATGTGAGCAAGATTGCAGCAATAAGTAGCCAAGACGGCCATGTAGGCTTTGATGCCACAAAGCCGTATATGGAAATGTCATCAGCAGATTGACGGGCAGCTTTAATTAGATCAGATCGGTAAGTCCACGATAATGGAATCGGTGGCTGCATTAAGATGAAGAGCAAACCTGTTGCCACTACCAGCACTAGGCATCTCTTAGCAGACTACACATGGCAGAAGAGAAAATGCAGTTAGTTAAAAAAGTTGAGGGTGAAATGTGAGCCATTTCTAGATGTTATATAATCAACATTCAGCATAAGCAAGAGGTGAGTATCTTTATTGAAGATAATCACAGTGCTAATAAGTAGCAACAAAAGTTAAAATCAGAGAGACAACTACTGATGATTATCTATGTTTTGACATATGGTAAGACAAACATGTTGTTTGCCCAAAGTGGAACTATTTAAGAAGTGTTATATGGTTATTTTAATAAGGATGTAATCAGAGTGTTTCTAGTTTTCTCTTCTGACGTCGAGAATTGCAAATGGGTTTCATCAATAAATTTCTCAGCTAAAACTTTGCCCCCCTAAAATAACAGCCTCGACTTTTCTAGCCCAGAGCTTGCCTGAGAAACCAGGCAGCCAGACTACTAAACACATATTCCTTAATAGAATTCCACAACTTTGCAAAAACATTACTGGCCCTTATATTTACAAATAATAAAAAGAAAAAAGAGAGATTAAAATGATTGTTGTTTGCTATGGGATGAATTACTGAGAAAGTGGTAATAAATGAAAAGACAAAACTTTAAGAAACAAGATATCCATACCAGAACATGAAAGAAGTGAAGAGCAACTATGGGCACACATGCCAATCCAGTCAGAAGAATACAGAAACCCAAAAGTAAACCATCAGAAGGTGATCTTCCATTCCACCACTGCAGGGCTTCGAAAATTGTTTCACGGCAAAACCAGACAGACAAAGTAACTACACCAGCGTGCATGTAGCCTTGCCAATTTTTCATCTTTGAGCCTGTTCTGGATTTATCTCTGCAGGGTCCACAAAGAAAATATTAGCAACTTCATAATCTGGGATGACGAAAAGATTGAGAAACATCCCAAAGAAGAAGAAAAAAAAGATATTAAGTGAATACTTGTAAAGAAGCAATGGAGGAGAAACAGCCAACAAAAGCACAGCTGACACCCATACAACAGATTTGGACGTGATAAATAACATGGCTAGCTTTGAAGAATATAAGCAAGTCAAAACCCAAACTGCCTTTGCTCCAATCCGCTGATCTGCAGACAATCTTCTCACCAGAACCAAACCCACACAAGTAGTCATGATAACCATGTAGCTAGGATACATCACATCATCCTCAAATCCATAGTAGTATATGCTGGAATAATTGAAAAACCGATTCTCAATGTAGCATAGTAACAATGCATGGCTTATCAAACCAACTTCAGTTAAAAAGTGAAGTTTTGATGGTAGAACAGCTAAACCAGGAACAGCCATGGCCAGGACAACATTTGCAACTATGAGCTTACAGAAGGATTTCAGAGACATGCCTGCCAGCCAAATATTTAGATCCCAGAAATTATGCATCACAAACCACATGACCATCATACTGCCAAGCACAACAAAGGCAAAGTATGACGGGAGGCTCTTCTTAGTGAAAAATCGAGCCAAGTAAAAACCAGCAACAGAAGGCAGCGGAAGAAACTGCAAAATTAAACACAAATAGAAACGAATAATTTTTATTTTTTTCAAAACTTCCTAGAATAATATCTAACGAACATCAAAATCGAGGAGCTTCAACTGCATCTAAATATCTCTGAAACTCATAATGAACACCCCAGTTTATTATTGCATTGCATTAAGAAATCCCAATATCATACTAACAAAAAAGCAAGCACATCTTATCCGAATACACATGGTGATATCTACCATATATTTATCTACATCATCTATCTATGTATCTTATAATTGCAACCCTGATTATAATCTAGCATTATTAGTCGCAGTCAAGCCAACTCAACATTTTAGCCACTACTCTTCTCACCATATTTTTATGTTACAAACTTACAAATATCTTACTGACTCATCTTGCATCTCTTAACTGACTTTTATACCACAGCCTATCAAGATTCTTAATTTCAAGCAGCAACCTTATATGCTTAGCTCTTATCACTCTTGAGTTAACATAAGATTTCCCAGCAAAATATTGCAGACAATCACAGTAACACATAATTCATTTGTACAATACTATCCTTTCAGCTATCTATAATATTATTGTCTTGGGATAGAACCTAGAATGAAATTTGTTCAGTCGAGTTCAAATGTATTACTTTTACTCTATGTTGATTCTCTAATCACTAACGTAGTAAAAAGCCTTCATTTTGATACATAATTTAAGATTGTCATCATATAAGTATTACAAAGTAAAGTGCATACCATTACAGGAAAGCCGACAACAATTGCTCCAGCTGCACTGACAACTACAGCCAAAGATGTAAATGCCACAGAACTAGAAGCATCTGAAATCATTCCGAGAGCAAATGCACCGGCTGCACTTGCTCCTCCGAGCAAGGTAGTGGTCACAAGAAAGTAATTGAGTGGCGGTGGCACTTGAATGTACCTCCCAAACGAATGAAAAACAACTCTAATCTCCAAACAAAGCACAACAACTACAAGAGCTACAGCCCCATTCATTATGCGGATACCTTGCAGCTGTTGGGCATTCTTGGTGACCCACCAAAGTGCACCTCTTGTTGATGCATATAATTGGAACAAGAAGGGAATGAAGAACAGCAGAAACAAATCAGAAACCGAAGCAGCAGAAGTGAAAATCACCGAGTAATGCGAGAAAATGTGAAACATCAGAGGAAAGAACAGCAAATTCAATGTGTGAATACAGCTCTCAAGCTGACCAAGAATCAAGCTATCATCAGGAACCTCTCCCCCATGGTACTTCACTTCCTGCTTGGTTTTGAAAGACGAAACTCGAGGAATCGAGTAGAGCCAATAGAAAACACAATTGAATATCATAAGATAGTAAGCAGCATTGTTCATGCCGACGGCGGAGACGGTGGCCCAAGTGAAGAGAACCGAAGCTGCCACCGGCACACAAGCAAAGAGAAGGCGCTCGAGAGCGAAGACAATGGAAGGGTTCTCAATCTGGATCCACCTGAACTGAAGTGAGGCCCAAACTCCGATCAGGAAATTCGTCTCCGCGCAGAGCAATGCGGCTAAGATAGCGAGCGGGCCCGAATTGAACGTCGCGGCGAGAGACGAGCCGGCGCTGAAGTAGAAGGCGATCTGAGCGGCGACGAGAGAGAACCAGACGCAGAAGAAAGAGCCGGACTTGAAATTCAACGAATCGATGATGTACGAGATCATGAGGCCGATGGTTAGGGTCGCGACGACCGGCGTGCCGCCGAGATCGAGTAGGAAGGCGGCGCATGGGACGAGAGCGACGGCGATGCGAGCGTTGTGAGCGAACGAGGCCGGAGAGAACCGAGAGGAGGATGAGGGGAGGGATCGGGAGGAGGCGGAGGCGATGGGGCTCCGAGTGGGGCTAGGGTTAGGGTTCCGATTGGGGGAGCCATTGCTGAAGGAGGAGAAGGTAGGGGCGCTCATGGAGGTGGAGATGTAAGGGCGGAAGGATCGCGGCTGGAGCTCCGGCGGAATCATTTTCGCCGGTCGACGGCGGCGATTCGGGTCCGATTTGGTGGATCTGGTGGTTTTGTGTGTGGAGTTGGGTTGTGAGACCAGACGATGATCTGCGATTTGGGGAAAAGAAACGGTGACGTGTTTGGAATTATCACAGCCGTTGGATCGTGGTTCTTGTGGGGTCTATCGTGACGTGTATTGCAGCTATTGGTCGATGATTCAACGACTATGAACTCGGCTGCTGCACAATTTCTACAGTTCCGTTAGCTAAGCAGTATATATATTTATTTTGTAAAATAAAGGGATAAAGGTTTTTTTAGTATCCAAACTTTGGTCCAATACCTAATTTAGTACCTAAACTTTTATTTTGCCCAATTTAGTACCCAGACTTCTATCACATACCCAATTTAGTACCTACCGTCCAATTCCGTCAAGTCAGCAG
>JAYMTH010000765.1:0-18077 GCA_036897465.1 Pelargonium australe
TATATATATATATAGTATAAGATTTTGGGACAGATGGAGTACTTGTTTTCTTATATCCCTTGCTCCAAGAAGTGACTTGCTCCGTGTGCAATTGATTAGATGTGTTTCTTATTTATTGATTTATTTCAGGTTAACATGGAAGGGATGGCTGTCGGGAGGGCCGTTGATCTGACAAGGTTTGACCGATACGAGGACCTGCTAAATAAACTAGAGGACATGTTTGACATTAAAGGGGAGCTTTGTGGATCTACAAAGAAGTGGCAAGTTGTCTACACGGACGATGAGGATGATATGATGATGGTTGGAGACGATCCATGGAAGTAAGTTTCTTGTGTGTTTTGGTGTGTGCATTCTAGAGCTGTCAATTCTTGTTCTGCATTTCGTGTTTGTGTCATGTTTAAGGTTGACATGTTGCTACATGAGCCCGGGCACGAAACCCGACATGTTAATCGTGTCCATATATTAAACACTAGAACAACACGTTTAACTAAATGGTCTGGGTAAACACGACAAGACCTAACACATTTTGCACGACAAGACCAACACGATTAAGTATATAAATTTCATCTGTTTAACATAATTATGTTGACTGTCAACATTTTTTTTTATAGTTATTTTACAATTATATTCCCCAAGTTTGTGTTGGGCTAATCAATACGATTAATTATTGGTGTGTCCGTGTGTGCGCGTGCATGCTTTTAGGACTCGATATGAACACAACACGATTACAAAATTAGCTAGCCCAAACACTTGTGTTACGTGTTAAGACCCAAATTGTTGGGCTCTAGTGCATGCACACATCTTTTTGCCCCTAATTTTCTAGTATACAAATATAGATTCTTTTATCCAACCAGACCTGAAAATGGATTGCTAATATAGAACTTTTTTTTTTCTTTCCCCCCCTACATTGCAGTGAGTTTTGCAGCATGGTTAGGAAAATTTTCATCTACACCACAGAAGAAGTGAAGAGGTTGTCTACGAAGATAAAACTCACCATACACGAGGATGGCAATCAAGGCAAGCCTGATTCTGATGTGGCAGTCAACACCGAGGACCAGTCGTCGATGGTCGGGTCTGGTTGTTGACGTGGCAGTGTCCTATAAAGAGGAGAGAGAACTTGACAGCACTTGAAACAATTTCATGTTCAGCAAGGACTAAGCAGGTAATGTAACGATATCTGGAGCTTGCAGTAATGGGATTACTCGCATAGTTTTTTTTCTTTTTCCGGCTTTCTGTGCACAAAGGACACATTGTAAGTGTGGAGCAGTGACTCACATGCAAGCCATGAAAGTGTGACTTGGTGTGCGGGATATGGAATTAAGGTAAATTCTCTCAGTATTAAGGAAAATTCTATGTTGTAGGGCCAGAGAAGATGATTTCTCTTTCTCGTTTTTTGTTTTGTTTTGTTTCACACGTAGTAGTATGTACGTACGCCATGCCTCTTGTATATAATAAAATACAGAAATTCTCTCAATTGGTATCCATTATGGTATCAATAAAATCTTGTTTTTTTTTTTTTTTTTTTGTGTTTTGTTGGTGTTGTTGGACATAATTTGATTTTGGTGGGTTGTGTGGAATGGAGAATGTAGAAGTAGAACTGTTATGTACAGAGGCTGTGGAGATCAAAATCTTTTTGGTTGAGTGGAAGTAGGAGAAATAAAAAATAGCTGGCAATTATGCTATTGCAGTATCTAAAACTGGCAATTCGGGTTTGTGTACAGTTTTACGAGTTGAATTTTACATGCAAGATATAAGTCCTCGCCCATCCCAATCTAACCTAAATATTTATCGGGTTTATTTCATGCAATACTAGTAAAAAAAAGTCTACAATAATCAGCTCTTACATGTCTGAGCTCAGTTTCGAGACAGAAAAAACCTTCATTTGCAAGAAACAAACACATACGAAATAGAATTGAAAGAATGCTGCAAAGAAATCACAATTTCAATATGATCCGATTTGAGAATGTTCACAATCATAAATGGATGCTTATTGGTGAAAGAAGCAAGCACCAAAGATCTATAGAACTGAGACACTACACAACACCTAAGTTGTAAAAACAATGAATCACATGAACAAAGCACAATTACTTACTGCATATTCACTTTCACTTACTGAATCAACTTGTTAAATTCAACTATGCATTTCAGAGCCTTCTCAAAGTCACTGTCTTCCATGGCAATTGTAAAGCGGCAGTAACCGGCAATCCCGGTCCACGAACTGCTGTTGATGCACAACCCAGTGGCTCTGAGGATTGCTTCTCTGATATTTGACTCATCGAGCTTCACTTCATTACTAGTGATACCATTTTTGGTGCTGCTTTCGGGTGATTGCTCGAACTTGACGGTTTTGTTGAGATATGAAGAAGGCTTCGCCACCATGGAAACTCCTCCACGGGATCCAACCACATCCCACCCGCAGCTCTCGAGTGTCTATCACCAAAAATAGCACGAAAACAGGATATTCAGTTGGATGCAACTATGCAGATTATAACAAATGGAACCAGCAATTCGTTAGTTATGCATGAAATAACAACAATATCCTAGAAATGACAACTGGTGGGTTTGGGGCAAGTTTTGTAATCCCGTCTCTGCCCCGTTCAGGGACGGATATTTCCCGTCCCCCATATCCTGACCAGGATACTTTTTTGCCCAGTAAGCCGCCTGTGCCCCGTTCTGGTTGGGAACATCGGTTCCCTGTCAAGTTCGAGTCATATTATCATCTCTAAATATCTCATAAGTTAGAAACTTTTGAGTTTCTTACTACAATAGCACATGGTATAACAAGGAAGAAAGCATAGTTCTAACTCACTTATCCCTAGTTTTAGTTTTACAAAAACGAGAAACTAGACACTCATTTTGGGACGGAGGGATTAAAAGCCGGTGAACACTACTCACAACTAGTTCAAGCAAATATTTGAAACTTGAGTTTTTAGAGCTAACCAGTAAACAACAGTACAAATGGAAGAAAAACAAAGCCAACGAACAGCTTTGCGGTAATATATATAAGGCTTACCTCTTTTAATTGCTTCGATCGATTTTCCAAATTTCTGATCTGTTTTGCAATAGCATTCACTAGATCTCCATCTTTTTGCTCTTTGAGGTTCAACAATTTCTTGACAGCATATTTGACAGTGCTATGTGGTTTGCTTAATCCCGGAAAGCTATGAAATGCATTAATCAGAAGTGGCTGGTTTAAAACCAAAAAGCCGAACTTGAGTGCTCCAGTTAGCATATTCAGAGACAGTCCTCCGAGCAGGGACACACAAAAAGATGGCTTGCCAGAGGAATACAGCTGAGACAAGCAGCTTTCCAAGTTCCACCCACCCCAACCCTCAACGTCAAATTCTAATCCCGAGAATGAAGTATCAATCACAACTCTTGCCCCAAATTTAGCACAAGTAGATAATATATCGACCATTTCTTTATTACTATAAGTTAAGCCAGTTGGATTGACTGTTGGTCCCGAGATGTACACCCATGGCTTGCTCGCATTCTCCAGTGCTTTGGTGAGAATCTTTTCAGTGACCTTGAAGCCTGATTCAGCATCGATAGGGATGTTCAAAATGTTTGCTTTCAAGAACTTGGCAGCAGATACATAATTCCCGTTCGAGCCAGCTGGGATGCACAAGGTTCCGCCTTCTTGGATGCAGCAGGCCACCAGCTTACTAAAAAGAGCTTGAGAGTAGTCTGCATATATAAATTCTGTGCCGCTATGTGTTGGGAAGCCATAGTTACTTTTGATGAATTGTTTGATGCTGGAGGTGACATCGATTTCTGATTCCGACATGTTTTGCCTCGCAAAACTTTCGAAAATAGCAGCCTTGACAGTAGATGGTATGGGCAAGAAACTTTGATCTACATCCATGTGAATGAGGGGAGACTTATCGGCCTCACTAATTGATAACTCGGCGTTATTAAGCACTTCATTGGCTGAACTAGCAAATCCAATCATCCCAACTGTTTTGGCCTTTCCACATTCCCTCTGAAGAAAATGCATATGAAAATAACATGATTAACAATTTGCCTCAAGTGATAACAGATGCAGATATATGTGGAAAATTCCAAGGGACTGCTAAAACTTATTTTTTGTTCCTTCCAAAATTTAACAAGCTGCAAAAAAATACATATGACGTGAACAATATGACATACAATTGATGAATTCATAAGAGAACTACACAAGTTAGAGAATATTTTTCAAGTTTTGTAGCCTATGATATGCACGGGGTTGTTTTGATGGACAAGACAAGACAATCATTTACGACATCTTTTTATAGGTAACAATGTATCAATACATCATTGGATAAAACATATACTACTAATTTCAAATATGTATTTTCAACATCCTAATGAAATCCAATAGAAAAAAGATGAAGCAAATAACTGGATTATATATATAATTCAAATGCATTTAAATGGAAAAATCTGAAATTGTTGGCAAACCTTGGCAAGCGGACGTCGGTCAGCCATCTGAAAAGCTAGAAGCTCATGGAAAATACAGCTATAATAATATTGACTAATCAATGCAGTGTTCCCTTCTAGAACTTCCACAGTTTTGGACAATGCCTTAAAGATAGCCTCTTCTTCCGAAATGACAAATGCTACCTCCAAATCTGAATAAACCTGCAACGTTGTTTGGCTATCACTTGTAAGAAACTGTTATCTAGAGCAAGTAAAAAGGCAAAGTAACAAGACGTAACAAAAATGTCAATTACATAATTGGTTGGGTACCTGATTTTTCACTAGGCCACATATAATTGCTGCATGAGACGGTAGACGAGTTCCTGCAACATACTTTAGGACCCCATTGGAACCCGGAAGACTGGACAGCTCAAACTGATCAGATATGTCTAAGAAAAGTCTTGCTCCAATTTCTCTTGTAACATCTAAAAGGTGCTGGAAAGCTGAACTAGTAACAGCCTCAAAATGAGCCATTCCAGTAACCACCACCTGTGGCTTTAACTTCTTTATCAGCTCTATCATCAAATCTGACTGGCGTGGTGCTTCGATGACTGTATATACATCCTTGGAAAGATTCTCAGTTCCATTGCTCTACATCAACGATGAATAGGCCATTAATTCACGTGCAGCACATAGTTAACTTAATAAACCAAAGAGTTAATTGGTGAGAGAATGCCCATATATGAGAAATCGCATGTTACTTTGTCCTGTTGTATCTTAATTTGTTTAGGAGCAAATCATTAAGGCAACATGACAACAAAGGAGAAATAAATCAAAATATCAACCTTGAATGTCCAAAAAAGAAAAGCTATGTTTACTGTGAAGTGCAAAAAATGATGTAAGATACATTCAATTAGAATTTACCAACTCAGCAATATCCCAACCAATCCCAGTGAAAAAGCAAGTTGTTTTGTAAACACAAAACTGAGTGAATAATGGAACCAATAAAGAGAAAAAACACTAGATGTTTGAAGATGAGGGGTAAAAATCTGAAAGATTTAGCAAGCCATAGTATTACATAAATTAGTTACATAATTACATATAGTTTCTTGAGTATATTTTATGGTTACCTAAAATATGTGCTAGCAGGGCAGCAAACACTAATCATATGTTCCTGAGATATATCAAAATCTAACAACATAACTTTTGAACATATGTAAAATGATGATGACATTATCAATATACAGTACCTGAATTGACAAAGATGTTAACCATTCCTTGGGTAGGTGTCTGGTCAGATGTTCATCAATAATTGCAAGGCGAGGTGAGAATAGTCGAAGAGCATTCTCAATTGCCACATCCCTTGAAGGAAATACGACAACATTCTAGCATGGCAAAAAGGTGGAAAAGAGAAAGTCAGGAATGTAGCTTATAGTACACCAAGGAAGCATACACAACATATATAAGTTTGGCAATAACTCTTCCCTACATTATAATATTAAAAATTTAACTTATCCATTATGCTATTTAAAACCATATAAATCCAGACCTTGTCTTTGATACATTGCAGACTTGGTTCTAACTTTAACTATCTCTAATAGCAAAAATAGTAGTAAAAGTACACCTCAGATCCAATTTGAGATGTAACACTTAAAAGGCCATCTCATCTTTCAGAAGGTGCAGGAAATAATACAAAAAACCTTTAGCGAAATATTTATTGACTTAACTTAAATACTGAGACATATCTATATCACTATCACTACGAACACTCAGGCAGGATCAGCTAGAGTTATGACACTTTTCCTAGGAAGATAAAACCATTTAGTTATGATTCTCAGCCACTACAAACCCTTTCACTAATCAGAAGTGTTTCACCTGAGCAAAGTTACTTGGATCTGGAACAGATAAATTAGACACCATGCATTCAAACAATTAACTAACAATCAAGGCCTTGGGCTTGTTTGTAGTTTGGCATAGACCTTCAAAATCAATTAAAGGAGGAACAAGCACAGCAATACACAATAAGACTAATATAATAACTTCATTTTTAAAAAAAGAAATGTATGATCAAGGTTCTTACTTCAGCTTTAAGTGGAACGTGGTGGTATGTTTTCATGAAGCTTGCAATGAGATTACGGAATCTTTTGCTTCCAGCAGGTGGCTCATACTGAAGAAATGAACTCTCTTTCAAGACACTGGCCAGATAAGCTAGAAACGGAATCTTCTCATCGGCAACAGAATCATCTTCAAAGGACAAATCCAATGAGTTGCTGATATCATGGAAGCCGTTTTTAAGAAACTCAAAAATTGTCTTGACCTGTCAATTCAGTGAAATAATGCATGTTCAATTCCGTTTTCAGCAGAACAGGAGCAATAGTAAACATGTCTTTGGTAAAGATACAAACTCAAATACAATACTTACTTGACCTGGCTGACGAAGCTGGCAACTGTACACAGACAAAGCATGAGAAATGCTTCCACCAGTCTTTGCATAAGCCCATGCTGTTCGGGCACAAATAGGCTGATCTCCAGCAAGCCCCATGAAGAACTCAAAACGATGTGGACTATTCTTCTCAATTTCAACCAAGGCTGAAATATCTGTATCACCAGCCTGTAACAACACATTTCAAGAGTGCATTCTTGGCAAATAAATTATATTCACAATGCAGAAGCTCAACTTGCCTGAAGAATTTTAGTTTGCCATAGTTTGTTTATACGGAAACCGCGTCGTTCAAACAACCGTTTACACACGCCTTGTCCTGGACGCCCTCCCATGTTAAATATCATTATCCCCATAGGTTTGATTACAGCTATTCCTTCCTCAACTGCCCTAGCAATTAGACCTAAGCCAAACTGATCCTCTACAAAACCCTGCACAACAAAAATATCATAAGAACAAACCAACAAACTTTAAGTGAATCGTATCTTTAACAGGTTTACCAAAACAATTAATTTAGAAACAGAACATGCTTAAGTAGCAGCAGTTTCAAGGTTATTTCCCAATTTTTGTATACGTACATAAATGTCATGCTACTAAGAATCTCTTCCTACCTGAAGGCCACAATAGTTACTCAGTGAATGTAGAAATTCCTCGCTGGCATTCTCTGTAATCATCTTTGACATTGCATCTGGATTTGGGTTAAGAATCTGCAATATCAAGCACATAAGAACCAAAGAAGAAGTGTTTAAATTTGAAAAAAGAAAAGAAAAGAGTGAATGAATTAAACAGGACATAATAGGAGTCTCCCCCAACCAACTGCCATAAAAGAGTGTAACACAAAATTTACAGAAATTATCATGATATAAAAAACAAGTAAAGAAATTGAGTTCTTGAAGTACAATTTCAAGACAGTCGCTATTAAGTTGTGATATGTGATAATACCTGAGGTATGCATCCAACAATTCTGTCAAGTGTTATGTCATGATCTCTACAGTAAGATAGAAGATCAGATTCATGAAATTCCACTCTGTCCAGTAACGTTTTTTTCTCTGCGTCGTACACGGGTTGGCCTTCATCATTGAAAGCATTCAAATACAAGTTTATCCAAGAAATCTTGACAGCTCTAGGATTAATATCAAGCCCATACACCTGCAAAAGTTATATGGATGCTTAGGAAACTGCCAAAAGATGGTATAAAAAAGCATGCTTTATGAGACTTGATAACAAACGTTCAAAGTCAACTTCAACAGCTATGTTCTGTTAAACAACGCACTGTGAGGCTTGCTATTATAGGTGAATCTGAAAGGAAAGCAACTACATGCACCGATAAGAACAGAAGCAATTGAGTAGTCTTTATTTGTGCCACAAGACAGAAAATGCAATGTAATTACCTTCAGAGGCAACCACTTCTCAGCAATAGCAATGGTTATCCATCCATTTCCGCAACCAAGCTCAGTAACAGTTTTGTCCTTGAATATAGAGTCTGGATGTCTGTTCAGTCCTTCATAGAAAGTGAAGGACCAGTCCTCTGGGACAAAAATGCTTGGGATCACCATCATTGTAAATTTCTTCCTCCCTTGGTAGCCTGATATTATATAATTACGGAATTAATGGGTATCAGGAATCATTGAAGATTATGTTAAGCAACCATAAGCAATGATGATTGATAACATGACTCAGAATTGGAAAGAGCTGCGGGAGCTGATAAAAAGGTGGTTTCATTTTACTATCGAATTCTAAAACAAGTTATTTTCTCTTTCCATTTTTGTTTAAACATATTGTAGCTTAATCTTGGACATGAATGAATTTTTCCGACAAGTGATCTGCTCTACTATTAGTCACTGAGGTATTTACTTGGAATTTAAGGTACTACTGTATCACTCCAAAGTAGTAGTATTTCTTCAAAATCTCTTCATTTGCTTTAAATTAGATTCTATGAGCTCTATTTGATCCCCTAAAAAAAGAAACCAAATGAAAGAGAAGAAAAAAGAAGCTAATTATCCACTATACTGATTCTGGAGAACACGACAAATACCGAATTGAATCAAATCAAATCAACAAACAACAACAATAATAATAGTAATAAATTAAGTGACTCAATAATACTATCATTGGGAATTGAAACACTCCAACGAATATGATAAATTAAGGTGAGACTCTGATTGGGAGCTGCTGAGAAAACTAAAGAAAATGAAAAAGCAAATCGCGAAAATATCAAACAAACAAAGTCATCAATCTGAAAAACGAAAAACAAAAAGAGAGACAGAGCTTAAAGTCAATTCTGATTCGGACTCTTCCATTTTCTCGGAAGCCAAACAGAGTCATATTAACACCAAAAATATCTCTATACCTTCGATGAATTGGTCGAGGAAGATCTCTTGAATGGTGAAGTGAAATTTGTCCATACATTGATCGGAGGCTTCTTTGGTACGGAAGCGTTTCTGGAGATCGGAGAGGAAGATCCGAGCAGGAGTGCGGGTTTGGGGATCTTCGAGCCTCTCAAGCACTGATCTGAAGGCACTGTAGGCTGCGTCACCGGACTGCTCGCACTGCTTCAGGAAAGCATCGACGGAACCGCACACAGAACCGCCGTTGGCTGCCATGATTGATTAATTTGTTGATGTAAAGAGAGAGATAGAGAGTATAATTGATCTTCTTCAACACTCCATGGATTTGGAGATGGAGATGGAGATGTAAATGGAGATTATATATATACAGTTCTTGTCGTTCCCGGCTTTTTTGGTGACACATAAACGAAGACTCCACAGTCTGAAATGTATACTACTGTAATATGTACTGTAATATTTTTATATTTCTTCGTCACCACTCACTCCATTACACCAATCAAATAAGCTTTTATTATTTATTTATTTTTTGTCTAAACCGTGAGTTCCTAAGCGGGCCCGCACATTTGCGGTTGGCACCTTTAAACCGTTCTACCACACTCAAACTAATCCTCATTCGAGCCGGGTAGGAAATAAGCTTTTATTTAAATAATAAGAAAAAATCATTTGTTCCAATTACTTTATACGTATAACTACATTTCAAAAAATTTATACGTATAACTAACTTTCTAAAAATAACTTTTGTCTCGGAACACAAGATTATATCATTTATATCAGGGCAAATTGCAATAAACTCATATGAGATTGGCACATTTTGCACAAAATCCACCTCAGAGACTAGCTAAATAAAAAAAAACACCAAAACTACCCAAAAATGTTTTCTGTTATGACATCGTTAGTATACTAAATAAAATTATTAAAATACCCCCTATTCAAGCCAAACAAGCCCTTAAGGAATTAAGAAAAAAAATCACATTCGGGCTGTGCCAGTGATGAAGCATATCCACCTCCGTTCAGTTCAACCTCCTTCACGGCCACTGCTATTGCCGTTCAGTTCAACCTCCTTCATAGTAAAACGACCGGCGTTTAATATGATAATTAGATACTTAATGAGATTTAAGAACCACCATTGACATTAACCATATGATATTTACATTTGTGATAATAAACTTCACATTTTGAATGTATTAACACGAGTAGTTAATATGTTACTATTGCAATTTGTAAGAAAATATTTATCCGTTTTGTTGGACATATCAATCATAAGACACATTTGAATAATAATCATGATTATACCACTATTTTTAATTGTGTAATACATTTCATCCCTTAAGCAACAAAATACATAAAGACAAAAGGACTCTAGTATGGTTAATTTTTTTTAGTAATATTAGTGACTAGGACAAAGAAGAGTGACCATATTTAATGCATCCTACTTCTTTGGCAAAATTATTACACCACTACTTTAAAGTTAAAGCAATTCTATTGTACTAGCATTTTTCATGCTTTAATTTATATATATAAATATGTTTTCTTTCACAAATATTCCAAATATTGAATTTCATATTATTACAGGAGTAGCCATTGGCAAAGACAAATAGCCAATATAAATAAATAAATATATAATATTTCAAGTTGTTGATTATTATTTGTATAGAATTGAGTGGTTGAGTGATGAAATGGTCCCTGGCCACAAGAAAGTTCAATTTGTTTTGCTATATGGCGCATACAAAGAACAATTTGGACACTATTTGTATCTTTTTTTCTTTTTCTTATTTGCTCCACCAATGAATTATATTTGACACGTGTTTTATTCCGCTCAATGATATGTGATACAGACTATATAAACATTCAAGTTTTTTTGGGCCAGCCCATTTTAGACCCGCAACCCGTATTGTCAATTTTAGTGTGAATAAATTATAAATACACATTTGGTTTTAAAACTCTATCATCCTTGAAAAGCAAATGGGCTCATCAATCATATTCAATCAAAATATTCCATTGTAGTACAAAAATATTGTTATAAAACTCTTTAGAAGCAGCCATACTTTAGCAATAACCAAGAAAAATGAATACAAAAACTATATATTATACAACATTAGCTTCCATCATCATTTTGATCCATGGTTTCATACTCAGCATCTATACACAAACGTTGGCATTTTGCTATTTCTCTCATCTCCAGACCAAAAATATTCATTCCCAAGGAATAATCTCATAAGATTCTACCAAAAAAAAAAAAAAAAGGGAAATTGTAACATTGTTTCCACTTTCCACTGCTTGAGTTTCCAGAGTCCCCACCAACACCAGCACCAGCACGCTTACCATTTTCGCGCCCATATCAGTGATCCTCGAATCATGTCATCGTGTTATTCGTGTGGACCTGAGAATGAAAAAGACCTCATCATTGGAGCACATATTTAAAGGGTTTAGTAGAGCTGGCTATTCATTTAACATATCGTATTAGTGGTTGAATATGTACTATATGAGTCACCACAAACACAACAATACGACAAGTTTAATAATCATGTTCAGGTTGGATCAGGTTAGGCAGCCCACACATTTTAATTGTAGAATCTTAACCCAACCACACCTCTTGTGGGTCAGATTCGAGGTAGGGCTTTTCAACCCAAAGCCAACCCAAAACCCGAATTGCAAACTCTAATGTGAACTAAATCTACGAATACATAATAGTTAAAAGAAAGGGTCATTATAACTGAAAAGCAACAATTAACAGGTCCTGTTGTTGTCTCATGTTTGTGGTTAAATATGTGCTATATAGACCAACATAAATACAATACCTTTGATAATTGTGCCCAAATATCAAGCACAAACACGTCACATTTAATAAGCAGGTTAGGATATTGTTCTCATGTTGGTTTTGCATCCAACGACAGATGAGGTTAGTTGCAGTGAATGATGCTCTCGTTCTTTGTTTCCACTATCTTACCTTAACTAGGTGCAATAGATTTGGACAATAGGTGTAAGGTTGTGAGTGAGAAAGTGGAGATGCAGATAAGAAAATAGATCAAGTGATATAACCTATGCTATGATTTAATAATACTTAATAATGTTCTTATAATGAGTTAGTTACTATCCTATAAGTTTGTTACAACAAATGTCCATAGGAATACAACACAAACTAATTTCTTATTTTTTCTCAAAATGAAAACCATGACACTCATTTCGAGACGAAAAGAGTATTAAATTACTATTTTAACATTGATCGTGTAAATGTGTCGTGTGTGTTTCACAAGTCCAACAGGAACACGGCACGTTATGGATATATTGAGAGTTGATTGTGTAAATGTGTCCATAGGGTTATGTGTCTAGTTACCTGACATGTTGCAAATTGAGAGCTCTAATAATTATAATTGACACATGCGAGAAATGAAGGTAATGGTTAGTGCAAATGTTGAAAGGAATTGAGCTTACCATAGCTGTTACTTCACAAATGGCACCCCCGAAGGAACACATCTTGCATACTCATCATACTGTGATCCAAAGAACTGCCTCAAGAAATGTTCTTCATACGGTATTCGCTTTGCAAAAAAGTGCCAAACAACAATTGCAAAAGCTACCGTTGATATGGGATTGCAGAGCATTATCTGAGTGCCGACTGACCATATTAGAAAACCACAGTATCCTGGATGTCGGACCCATCTGTAGACTCCATCGGTAACCAGTTTGTGATGATCTTCATGGTAGATCTTGATTAGGTGAGTGAAGGCTTGACCGGCGGTTAATATTGCAATCTTCCGTATTATTTCACCAATAACAACCATTGCAAGTCCCAAGTTGCTTATCCACCAGTACTCTTTCATCCCGGGGAACAAGAAAATTTCGAGCAAGTACTCTAGCAGTGAGAAGATCATAGCTATGAGATAGTTTTTGCTGATAAGAAGAGAACCGAGAGTAACATTTGATTTCCCGTGAATGATAATTGCTAGAATGTATTCAGAAACGTGAAAGAAGATGACTGCAAAAAGCATTTGAGATAGCTGTCTAATGGCTGTGTAGCTGAAAAATTCTGTCATTTTTGTCAAAGAGAGCGTATCAAGTTTAAGGAAATTGGGAGAATTGAGCGTTCTCAATGAGTGACTAAATTTTTTCTAGGTTTCACTTTAGACCTGAAAAAGATGCAGAGTTCTGCAATACTAAAACCGACAGTTGTGTCTCGATATCAAGACAAAGATACTTCCAAAATGACATCTCCTGTAAAACAAATGACAAGTAATTAAGGCATAGGGACTTTTCTGATTTAAGATTTTATACGTCTAAACAAGATAGTATAATATTACAATTTATAACTAAGTATATGTGAACCCTAAGTTGATGCAATCAAGCAAACAAAAGAGTCATTGGTTGTGAAACAGACTTGACGCTTAAAATGTTACCCATAGCCTAGATTATTGTTAACTTTACTAGGTATCATTTCATGTTAGAAGTCAAATAAGATAAAATGTAAGCAAATGAAGTTCTATTATACATAAAATATAGAAACACAAGAAAAGCATACACTATGCTTAGCCAATATCCAAAATTAGTTGCTTTTCTATCTCGATTCAGTTTTCCATAAGATATTTGTGCGTGAGAGAGAGAGAGAGCGAGCGAGATGCTGCTATTCAAGATCAATTAGAAATTATTGCTATTCATGAAAAGTTTGGAAACCATATAAACCAAAACAAATACTTCATCCGTCCCAAATTGAGTGCCCACTTTCCCATTTTTTGTAAAAATTTAAGGATACATTAGTTAGCATTGGACATCTCCTTTATACCCTCAGGCCTCATGTGCTCTTTTTTTTTTTTTTTAGGAAGGCCTCATGTGCTCTTGTTATAACAAATTCAAGGTTTCTAACTAACTTTTCTTAGAGATATTGTTGGCAGTTCAAACATAACTAACCAACCAAAAAAGGAAAGTGGAAATGGATGGAGTAATTGAAAAGGAAGAGATGGAAAAGTATGGATGAACCATAAAGGATCGTAGCACAAATAGTGGTGAGTATTTGGAATATTCTGGAGTACCATCACTCCCTGAGTTACCAAACTGTCAGCAAAACTTGTAACAGTCCTTACATATATTTTGCCTTTAGCCTTTACTCGCCAATTCCTACACCAATTTCCTAAAGAACATAAACACAAACATGAGAATTTCATACCATTCTTTCCCAAGCCTAAGAACATGGTTACCAAAGTGGATTACCAATGAGATAGCACAAACTACACTGACAAACCATGCAACACTGAACTTCACAAGCCTAAAAACGTAAATACTGCAAAGGTTCAGAACCAAGCTGCCCGTCTCATGCTGAAATGTAAGAACAAAAGTTCTCTCATGGGAGGAAACTAGGGGAGCCGAAACCCCAAGAGTCTAGAGAGAAAAACCTAACTCTCACTGACAAGTGCCAACCACAGGAGTGCCACTCAACCTCTCAAACAACCACCACCTTAACCTATGAAAATCCTAGAAGAAAGATGACAAAGGGAACACCTTGACTGGCTATGACTATATGTTAAACTGAACCATTGATGGTGAATTGATTATCATTTGGATAATTAATGATTTGTCATAATTAGAAATATTAATAATGGAAATTAGTTTGTCTAATTGTTTAAAACATAGAACTAGTTGATAATTGATCATACTTATAGGTATGGAAAAATATACTAGTCCATGTCTCATGGAACAGTTGCTGGTAAAATTAGTTGCAGCTAATCTATATATATGTCAATGAGCATTCCAACACAAACAACTACATTTGTGTAGTCAAAAGACTCAAAACACAAAATTAATTGTCCTTGAGAAGATTGATGAAATTAAATGACACCAAACAAAAGCCTAGAACAATCAAACGAGAAGCTAGAAACCTTAATAGAATAGGCACATGACATTCAAAATAATTTTCAAAGGCATAAAATAAAACTTGCCAAATGCCTAAAAAAGAGACCACTACCTTGTTGATTCAAGACACAACCCAAAGTCTTCACGAAGCAAGTATCAGCATACTGAACGAAACCTCACGAGTCCAATCAAATGGTTACAAAAACACACCTTTACAGTGAATGTGAGTGAATTGTAGGACCAAATCTGACACCGATTTTGAGTTTCGTTTCACATGAGAAAAGATATAAGTGTAAGACATTACCAAAGAAAGAGAAAATGAAGAAATTCAAGGATGAGACCCTTCTCTATGACAATTGGCTAATTGGAATCACACTAAAAGCTTTCTGGGTTTTGGAGTAAATACATATTTCAGACAGAAACATCCAAATTTCATTGAGTCAACAGCTAATCAATATTCATGATTCCAACAGATAATCAATGTTTCACTTCAAGCTTAGACAACAAGTTCAAAGTTTGGCCATTGAAAGATCCAAATGAAGCCTAAACTAGCTAAACAAAAGAACCCAAAAATTATAAATACACAGAAGAAAATGTAGAGCACATACAGAACAGAACAATGAAACGACAAAGAGAAGATGATAAAACAAAAGTGACCCAATAGAAAGTAGAAACCGAACCCTGAATTTACAGTACAAGTAGCTAAGGAGAGATCGATTTACCAGCTTGAAGCGTCTTCTGGAGTGATTGTTGCAGAGAAATCGATTTTCGAAGCGATCTGAGAAAGGTTTTGAACACTGAGAATTGTCATATACAGAGAGAGCTGAGAGATATCTAATACTACATCTGAGTGTAGTGTTTCCATTTTTTTTCAAAAATTAAGAAGTACTATCTAATTTAATGGCTTTTCAATATTACTCATAGATTTAACAATAAGTGATAAAGATAATAAGGAAAAAATAATAATATAATAATCTAAAAATAAAACATGACACTTATTTTAAAACACAAATTTTAGACAAACAAGACACTTATTTTGGAACGGAAAGAAACAATATATTAATGGGTTTGCCATAATTTGGGTCATGCCCAGCCCAACTCAATCCTTAAACCATGAGCCGATGATAAGTAAATAGAAAAAAATATATGGCTAATTACATATAATCCATACTTTACAATTGAAACATATACTCCCTCCGTCCCAAAATGAGTGTCCTCCTTTCTATTTTGAGAAAGATTAAGGAGAAGTTAGTTAGTGTGATATGTTTATTATTTTATTCTCATGATCATGTGTTAAGGGATCTTAACTAACTTTTTATAAGGATATTATTGACAATTCATGCATAACTAACTTATTAAAAAAGGAGACAACACACTCATTTTATGACAAAAATGAAAAAGAAACAAGACACTTATTTTGGGACTGAGGGAGTACATCTCTAGAACTTTCATTCTTGACAGATAACTCTTACATATTTTATAAAACATTGTTCTGTTACTAACACACCCTCATAGTATTGAATATCCTCAAACCAAACAAGCCCTTAAGAGATCATGCTCGGGATGGTCGGTGGCTCCTCCTCCATCTCGCGCCGGAATCCGAGCACGAGCAGTGATGAAGAGTTGAAGACGAGCACCAGTGGACGAGCTTTGTTGTCTTCTCCGGCAATGGACGACAGTGGCGAGCTCGGGCGACACAGCTCTGCTCCGACTAACGTGCTCTCTCTGCTCGCTCCGACCGGCGAGATCTGGTCTAAGGAATTGTTCATCATCTGCTCTTTTCATTATCTGTTCCATATTTTTTGTATTTTTTTTTACTAATTTTTAATTTTGGTTGTTGAATATTTTGATTGATATTGTTGTAAGTTGATTCGTTGAAATTTTAGTTGGAGTTTCTGATTTTGATTGGAATTATGTTATGAAATTTAATTGAATTTTTTATTTTAATATATTCGTCGTAAAATTCATAACTTCTACTGGAAAATTCATAGTTTTTGCTAGAATATTTATAATCTCACCGACATCTGCAAATGTTGCATTCAAAGACTTGAAGTTTCAGACACCAAAATGTTCGTTGTTTTTCATTGTTCTTGAATATGTGATGAATAAGGGTAATTTGAGTATTTAAACAAACATTGAAAGTCACATGTCTTGCATGTGATGAGAGATGATAATTTTCCATCCAATTAACTGACGGAACAGTGTTTGTTTTTTTTGTTTTTTTTTTTATAGTTTGTGGGGGTTATTTGTCAATACCGAAAGTTCTAAGAACATAAATGTTTTAAGTTGAAAGTTCATAAAGGTTATCTGTAATCAACCCAAAAATAAATTTTAGCCAAAAGTGATGTGACGATAAAAACCTTAGACATAAGGTTTTTAAGCGGGCTAGCAATCACCACATGATTAACACCTTTTAAATCAAACATGCTTGAACTAATTTTCAATCGACTCGAAAATGTATACTCATTTAGTAAAACTCTTCCTACCAAACGCAAATACTTTCCCCAAAGATTCAGGGATAAGATTCTGTACCAAAAATAAAAAATAAAAAACCTGACATCCTAAAATAGTAATCCACCCACCAAAAAAAAAGAAATAAAAACTATTTATTTTTTTTGACAATCAATAAAATAAAAACTAATTGACCATTCTAAAATTGGGAAGAACATTTTAGAATTGGGCGTTTTGATTCGAATTTGTAGACACTTAAAACTTGATCCGTGTTTCTGCAAGTTCTAGTTCCATAAAATAAACGTAATCAATTGTTGAGTTAAAAAACTTGCATGAACTCACGCATATTACCTGTAAAATTTAATCCAAAATTCACAAACCGACTTCAACTCAATTCGAAACCCGAATTGCACATAAATCCAAAATTATCTTCCTAATTAAAAATACTAAAAATTATTCCATAATTTCAAGTTGTAAGAAATAACATATATGATCCAATTTCATATTTACTTGAATATAAAAATTATTCATAAAAATATGATATAATTATTAGGGGAAATTGCAGGTAGCTACCCTGAACTAAACACCTTTTGCAAATT
>JAYMTH010000766.1:0-18076 GCA_036897465.1 Pelargonium australe
ACCGAGATTCCTGATACTATATATATATATATATATATATATATATATATGCACATTATTCTTGTAAACAAGACATACAGTTGACTGGGAAAAAACAAAACATGGACTTGCGAACCTGAAATTGAAGTGTGTACATAGAATATAATACAAGTATGTATAGTTCCTCACATTCAAGTTTAAATATGATGAAATTAGTAAAGCAAATTGACAGCAAACAGTACTTAATATATACTGTGATCTAGCTATCTAGTCTGAATGAAATTAAGGATTTTTTTTTTTTTTTTTAAGGATTGGAATTGTCAAAGAATGAAGTGTATCATTGGTCTGAGCTCATCCCAGCTCGAAACTCCATAATCATCACCAACTGGGCTCACATAATTTGAAGCTGCTGCAACTAATAATTGATGATCATCAATATCAGTAGTAGTAGATGTTGTTTTTGACCTCATCCCATACATCACTTCATGTTCATTGACTTGATCATCAACAATATTATCTGACTCTGTACTGCTACACGACCTCATTACTGTTTCATAACTATTCCAATCCAATACCTGATTTTGTTTCGATGATGACATATTTTTCTTACGACAAACCTCGCGCTTCAGGATCCGGCAAACTGTCCAAACTTCCTGCAAATTCATTACTTATATGATCAGTCATTTAACAAAAGTACCGATTGCTTATAACAAAATATGATCAGTCATTTGCATACGAAATGCAAGAAAAGAATGATCTGTATATATCCAAAAGCGATAGCCTATATATATATATATTCTTACTGCTTCTTCAAGACTAGTTTTGGACGCGTCGTTAGGGGCAGGAGGAAGGCGAAACTCGTGCATCATCCAGTTAGTTTTGGTGCCTTTTCCGGCGGAGCCACAATAAAAAACCAGTGTTTTCTTAAGGCCAATAACAACATTGCTGCGGCGATGATCATAAATAAGCTTGTCGATGCCAGTGGCTTTCCAGAATCCAGAACCTGCGACCCTGTTGGGTCTAAAGCTGTTCTTGTACTTCCTGCCCCTCCTGCAAAACACATATATCTCCTTTTCTCCGACTGCACCAACTTTTGCTGTGCACATATAATATAAATTTAACAAATTTTAATCGTATGAAATATATACATAACTAATTTATAAGGTTCATATATATGTATATATGTACTTGGAAGATCCCATGGATTGTAGTTGTAGATGTCAACATGTTTGATGATGAGCTCAATATTTGTACATTTTTTCTCCACTTTCCTTCTCAGATAGAACCCGACAAGCTCTTCGTCGGTCGGAGAAAACCTGAAGCCAGGGAGGAGTAGAGGCTCGTCTTCTTCATAATTAGTATTGTGATCATCATCATTTGAGTACTGCTTCTGATCTAACTCCATTAATTAGTGATGATAGTGTAAATTGTTTTTGTGGTTTGTAAAAGAAGCTTGTTATATATATACACATATATGCAAGCTAGAGCGTGTGTGAAATGAGAGAATGTTTTGTTTGACTGAGATGTACTAAATCTGTACGATTGAATTTCTCATTAAATTGGAAACAATTGGATTCCTGTGGAAATGAAAGAGACATATATATGTATATATGATAATCATTGTTAGACTTATTCTACTAAAAAAACAAATATGTTCACTATAACTTTGACATGTCTAATAGTAATTATAGGGGTAAATAACAATTTTTTTTATAAGCGAGCGAGAAGTAATTTTCCCTTAAAATCATAAATCTCACCCTCATACCGTCAGTAAGGAGGCTCGAACTCAAGAACTCAATGAAAATCCAAAGCGTAATGTAGTGTTTTGCGAAGTCACTGTAATGCACCGAATTGGAAATCTATATATAGAATATGTAGTTTTTTTTGCATGAAAACGAAATACAGTAAAAAGTCATTGACTTGTTCAAATTGATTGAGATATTGGATACAAGTTTGTAATATGTGTCGGTCCTTACCAAGTCCAATTGATAATTTAGATCTAAATTAATGTATTGAAATTTATCGTATTGTCTGTTTCATTAATGCTAAAACCATTGTTACCAAACCTATCGTAGTGACATATTTTCGCAACCTGTTCCCCAATGAATTAGTTTCATTGCTAATTTACTTTACATTAATATAACGTATTCATAGCAATTTAGCATCATATACAAAACTAGCACTGATTGTGATTCGTACGCGGTTTCTTAATTTGAAGATTTTGTTTTGAGTGATGTTACACTATTTTTTTATATAATATAATATCATATAGTGCTGGGGAATTTCCAAGAACAAAACATAGACAATAAAAAAATATATATTACAATGGGCAAAGGCTGATTTAGATGAGCTTTGGGGTTTGAAGTTTGAAGTTAGGTCTTTATATGACAATTTCTTTGGATGTTCGGAAAATCATTGTTGAGGTTGATGCTAGTTCGATTATTTTTTTTATTTTATTCAAATTGTGATGCTCGTCCTTGGAGAACTTTGATTATGGAGTACAGGAAAAGAGGTTAAACTTTTGAAGAGTTTATCCTTCTCCAAGTTGGTAGAAGGCAAATCGTTTGGCTAATTTTGTTTAAGTACTTATCTGGTTTGTAATGTAATTATTCACCCTCTTGTGGGTGCTTATGCTATTATTTTGGAGGACTATACTTTGTATCTTAACTCTCACTCGGTTTGGGCCTCTTGAGGCTTTTATCTACTATTTCAGTTTCAGATAAATAAAAAAGAGTATTACAGTGCGGAAAATAAAGAATATTAACGATAATAGACATTTAGGTAACGTATACAAATATGGTAAAGAAAATGGTGCAAGATTGTGTGGTAGCGACACCAATATACTTCTCCACAAGTTGGAGCATGGAAAGTTAGAAAGTCATGGAAGCGTTCGCAACCTACAACTTTAGTGAAGGTGTCGACAAGTTGGTGTCGAATAGAAATTGAACGAAAAATAATGACACATGTCGAGAAACATTCGAGGACCAAGTGGTGGTCAATATTAACATGTTTTTTTTCGCTTGTGTGAATGACGAGGAGCATGACATATCATGATGTTTATTAACTTTCCACATAACTGTAAGGAGAGCAATCGTTGAAATAGAAATCGAACGAACCAAAAATCAATAATAAAGCTGTTGTGGATTATTTGGGTAAAATGGTAATTCGGTTCAGAGCTATATTGCAAAGCTGTTGTGGCTGTGGGTGATTTTAGTGATAACTGAAAAGAAAAAAAAACTGTCAGATTGCAATGGAAACAGCTTCTTCATCGTGTTCAATTCTCCACAAAATCCAAGTTTCCAGCACCACCTCTCCCTCTCACAGATTCTACAATGGAGTACCTAAATTTTTTATTCCCAGCTCGTTTCCTTCATTTTCTTCCACTTTCCCCAGAAATTCCCATTTTCCTGGAAAACGTTCGCAGCTGGACCGGTTCACTGCTCTCAACTCACCCACCACCCCTCAACATCTAAACCCACCTCCACAACTAGCCCTTCTTCTCGAAGTCGAAGGGTAATTAGCTTTGTTCTTCCTCCCTGCTCGTAGATTAATCTTGCATTTATTGAAAATCAAAAGATTTTTTTATTTTTTTTGTTCCTGTATTGTTTCGATGTTATAGGGTTCTTATGGATGTTTATAAACTCGCCAATCGTCAAGCCTTCAATGTAGGTGCGGCAGATAATTTTGTTTTTTTGTTCAGATTTATGATTGGATAAGGCAACAGTTTCATGGTGGTGACATTTTCTTTGGTTCTATTGATTTAGCATTTAAAAAGCTTGGACTTGACTGTGCCAATTGGACTGAACCCATCTATGCAGACCTTGTAAGGTGTGGAATCAGTTAAGTTTGTCTAAACAAAATTACTTTGAGCTTGGGTTTTGCTCAAATGTGACCATTTGAGTTGGTCTTTGTTTTTTGTCATAAACTGGGAGATTGTCTCCAATACTTACGAAGGATTCAGTGTTTACTTACCAGAAAGAGTGCTGGAGATGAAGAAAGGATGTTGATCTTGTATTTTAACCGGGTGAGGTTCTGATTATTTGAAGATACAGGAAGCTAATGGGTCTTCATACCTTCCTATATTTTAAACTATATTAATCTGTTTTCCTATATGTGTGTCCTCGGCAGATTGGTTGGCCTAGTTCATTGCCTTCAAATGAAAAGAAAACATTCATGAAAAATGTTTTGCGTGAAAAGGTATTTAAGATACCGCCAGCTTATTATTACAAGATAATATGCATTGGTTTTTATCTATTATAAAACTTTCTTAAAGTTCATTTGAAATGTAACAGAGTCTACTAGCAATCTCCCTTCTGATAATGAAGGTGCAAGTTTTGTAAAATAAGCTACTTAACTATTGGTTAGTGGTTGACAGAAAAGTGCTTTGGACGAGTTTGTGATATCAGAGAGTTTACCTTTACGGCCTGGAGTTGAAGAGTGAGTTTCCTTATCTAACTTATATTCAAAATTACATATTGTGCCTTTAATGTTTCATGGTGTATTGCCCTTTCTGTTAAAGGCTTCAAGGTCTATAACGATTATCAATGTTACCTTATGTAGTGTATTCCTTTGGTATAATAGTTGGTGAGATGTATTCTTTTGGTGCTAATCTTCATAACCAGATGAATATGTTTTTCTTTTCCGGCAAGTAAGTAGGCATCTAAGTATTGGTGCCTCAAGTTCAATCCATCACATCAAGCACTCTAGCCTGAATCCACCCTTTGAATGTGAAGAATTTTGTCTCCAATTCATGCTTATAAAGTATGTGTCTCCCCACTAATACTCCATGCTCGTCTTTGTCTCCAAATCATGCCCTCAGATTTCAGATCATAGGTGTCCTTAGACAAGAGCTTGTGTTTCCCCAATCCTCACTAATCCCTGCGCTTCCCCTGAATATCTAAAGAACTTAATGCTTCTCTCTCTTATTTCAAATTTCAAGATATGCAAATATAGTAAAATCTGTCAAGTTTAAGGTGCATTTTTTTTCTTTTTCTTTTTCTTTTTATATATAGGTAAAAGGAAAGTAAGTTGTATGTTCCACACTTAGGTTCCTGTTGTAAAACTAATGTCATTAGTGGTAACAGTTATGCTACATTTTTATCAGCAAAAGTTGATTTTGTCAGAAAAATACTTGCGATAAGAGTTGGATTTCAAGTTCAGAGTTCACTGGTTCAGCAAACTGGGCTGGCATATGGGCAAAATTTAGGTGAATTTTTGTGACCAAAATAATATCTAATGTTATTTTCCCTATCTGTGAATAATGATTTTTTATGGCCTTTATTTTCCTCGTGTTAGATCAAAGTACCAAACTTTTGTTGTGTGTGATCTTTATTCTTTTCCTTTCCTGGATGGTGATAGTTAGGTATCTTAACTCTCAATCATCATGAATTTCTTAGCAAGTAGCCATCAATTAATAAGTAATAACTACTTGTTTAATTATGAAAGCGAAAAACTATCTGTATTGGTTTATGCTAAATGCTCAAAATTGTATCCCATTATAAAGATTAAGAAGAGGAGGACTATGATGGTCCCCTCCCTATGGCAAAGCTGTTAATCATCTCATTAGGCAGATTAATCTTCTTTTCCATATTAAGCAAAGAAGATTGTAACCCATGAATGCCATCTTCATTTGCAGTTTCTTTGATGATGCCTACCGTGAAGGAATACCTGTAATCATTGTTACAGCCTACAGCAAAAGTGGAGATAAAATGTGCAGGTAGTTTTTCTTAGTTGATCAAATTTATAATTACGAACCCAACAAATTAGTTATATATGATTGAATAATGTGGAATCATATATTATGGAATCTGTGCGACTTCCCAGAAACTACACAAGACCTTCAGCTAGTCATGCTCTTTGAACATTTGTTAAGTAAGAAAGTATACCAAGTTGTTGAATAGAGACAGCAGTATCAGTACTATGACTCATAGAAGAACTTATACTTTGACCTGAGATGCATAATAATCATGAGAAAGATAAGATATTGCAGCAAGAAGTAACCATCTTTGTGAAACACTTATAAGCTACTCCGATGTAAAATGTCTTTCTACTTCCTAAATTAACTCAAGTTAGCCCTGAGGAACCTGTGTACAGTTATAAGTTATTTTGTTGATTTGTTGAAATGAAAAATGAATAATTTTGAGGAGTTTATGCAAATGCAAGTGACCATTTTCAAAGTTTTAAAAAGGAAGAGTAAGTAACAATATACAATCTGAAGTGGAAAATGTTGTTTCTGATTAGTTACAAATGGACCATGCATGAGTACATGTAAGAGGATGAATATTTTTGGGCTGGACTAATACAAGTAATGAGTATCTTTACCCTGGGACAATATTTGGGTCTATTATAACTAATGGTAGATACTGGAATTCAGGAATCTCTTTCTGAATTACTTGAATTGTATATTTCAACTTAAAGAGTTTAACTTCTTAACTTTATGCAATGCCGCTCCCATGATGCATAATCCACATTAGTTTAGGTAAGAAAAAACCCTTCTTGTTCTAAAGTGGGTTCATTTAATTGGTGAAGAGTAGACTGAGGTTCATGAGGCACCTATCTGATATCAGGCTTGCTTCACTTGTAAGTGAAGTTAAGTTGTCTTATTTGTAGCTGTAACAAAGAAAAATTCCTTCTAGTGTACATGGTGAGTGCCTGATCCATCTTTACAAACACTTAGACAAGTTCTTGCTTGTATGAAATGAATTATGATATGTATCATGGCCTTCAATGCCTAAATGGCTGATTTCAGCATGCTTGACGGACAGGAAGGGTCATTCTAATTTTATTTTTTAATAAATTTGTAGATCCATTATTGAAAAGCTTGGCTCTGAAAGAATTTCAAAGATAAAGATAGTAGGAACTGAAGAGGTAAAACAGAGTTTTTATGGCCAACTTGTGCTTGGTAAAGGAGTATCTTCAGGTTTAGATGAGCAAATTGCTAGGGAAGCAAGGAAAGCAGGCAAGTTTTACCTATCGTTTTGGTTTTCACATGTTTGTTCAGTTACAAAATTGTGCAGAAAGTTAGTATTAAAAGCTCTTCTTCTTCTTCTTCTTTTTCCTTATTGGGCAGCATCTGCTGAGAAACAAAGAATAGCTCAGGAAGTTGCATCAATGCTTAAGTTGAGTGTTGACCTTGATACTAGCTCAACTGAAAGGTTCATCCTATCCAGCTCACTACTTCCTTCTTTTCATTTTATACATATATCTGCAAACTTATGTCTGCAACTTCTCTTGGTTTAATGACAAACATAACTTCAACTTCTTTTGTATTAACTGTTTTATTTCAAGAACTTAACTCCAACTTCCTTGCGTTTCCATTCCTTCTGACCATTCTACATTTATTATAATTACCAATCATCCTTTTACTGTTCTACAATGATCTTCACTGCTATATATTTGCACAAATTAGCAGTTTGCAGTGAGAGTTACTTGTTGCCTGGTCATTTTTTAATTGTGTTTCATGTAACGACTGAACTGAATTTTGGAGTGTCTTCCAGCTTGGAGAAGATTGTGGCTGGATTGCGTGCCGGTGCAGAATATGCAGGGGTACCAGTCTCCAATTGTGTCCTTGTTGCAGGAAGCCAATCTGGAGTGTCTGGAGCTGAGCGGATTGGCATGCCATGTGTTGTTGTCCGGAGCAGGTAAAAGTCTTGTTAGGCACTTCAGTGAATCACTTTTTATGAACCATATTGCTGCTTAACGTAAAGTGAACTCTTTGGGAACCATAATCAACCATTACACCATGCACTGGACAAAATGCATCCTATCATAAACTATCTGACATTATCATATGTAATAACTTGGTTCTTATTCAATGGAGCCTCCATCACAATGTTGGACAAAGAATACCCAGTACAAACTCGAATTGTAGGAATAAGAAAAGACCTGATAATTGATTGTTCAGTGAGACATGACCCCATTTCAAGCTAGGATTTTTTTTTTTCTTCTGTTGAACTCTGTTATTATTCATGTGTGCACATCCAGATTCTCTAGTTACATAATTTGCTTATGCCTTGCATTTTGGTTGCTCTAGTGTGACAGCCAGAGCTGAGTTCTCTTCAGCAAATGCTGTAATGGACGGCTTTGGAGGTGCAGACCTGACTATTTCTAGACTACGACACAAGTTAAGGTTATGAGATTTTTACTTGAAACTGCTTGTTTAAACTTTGGTCACTTTTTCATGCCATTGTGGGTAAAATTTGCTAGTCATGCTGAGCCAAAGAACAAACACTAGTAGATAAATTTCCAGGCTGTTGTACCTTGCTATTGTTGACTTATTGTATTCATTATAACCCTTTAATAACAAACATTTGGCCTGTCTTTGTATATCGGTTACAACCCACATGCCTGAAGGTATCCGCATATCTAAGTAGTTAAAAGAAAACTATACAAGAAAATATATTTTCATCATCATGTAATTAACAAGGAAAAAAAATACAACATGCTAGTCAAGCCAACACATCTCTCATTTCATTCTTCATCCATGAATTACTCTTGTAACTTGCTATGAAGCCTGGCTTTTAAATAAGCGCTGTCCCCTTCAGCTTTCTTTCGAAAGAAAGATAATTATCCCTGAAACACAATCACATAGGAGAAAAGGAACTAGTAAAAGCATTGAACAATACAGTAGCCAACTAGCTTTCCTATCTTTATTCACATCACAGGGACGACTTACATAGCTTCCATCACGAAAATTCTGCCTCTTGTGTGTCATTGGGTCGCCTGCGTGTCAAACTAGGGCTTGAATATTCAATACCAGCATCAGCTGTCGAAATATTAGACGATACTGATGACTCGGGAATTGAGCTCAATACTGGAGTAGCTGGACTGGTTTGATTCATGAAACTCTGAGAAGCCAGGGATTGTGGAGGTCTTAATCCTTCCGGAAATGGGGAAGCTTGACCTTGTTCAGCAAGCTTTTTTAGAAGGTTCATGATAGTGGGAAGAAATCTAGTTGAAATGGAAAGCAATCCAGGCAGCTGCTCACATGGAAAAACATAGAAATAGAATTAAGTGTGGGCTTCTAGACAAGAGCAAACTCTGATCTGAAACATAAAGCTTAGAGAATCTATCAAATAAGCGAGATAAGGTTCATCATAATATTCAGAGAATCAGATTCTCTTGCATAGTTGCATACTCACAAAGCCATGACGAAACTCTCCTGTAACGTTCAACTGTACCCACAAAGCTTTGGAAAGTAAATATCCAACAAACAAAACCAAGAGGTAAAGAGGGTTCCTGTGTCATTGGAAGAGCTTTGTCATAAACTTGATTAGCCTGAACAAAATAGACATTAGGAATAATGTCACAAAATATAGAGACTAAGATCTGGATGTAATTACTTCAAAAGGAGCATAAATTCATTAAAACCAAGGATAACCATTGCTGCAATTGCCCAAGGAGGAGGTAACCAGTTGTTATTCCGCTTGAGAGCCTCCTGAAAAAAAATCAAAGAGTATAAATTGTGTCATCGGGTGGCACGTCAAAATAATACTGTATCATAATAGACAAGGTGAAATAAAAACACTAAGAAAGCATCACATCATATTAGAAGGCATCCTGACATCACAAGAATGAGAACACAACATCATTTAAGCAACTCGATTTCCATCTACGAGACTTGTATGCATGTCCATGTTCGTTTCGCATTTTAGGTCAATTCCGTATTTACAAGCGATACAATACACTCACTAGATGGTTCATTCAGTTGTTGAGTATTCTGAGAAGCTCTTCCCTTGGGTAACTTTGAAGATATGGGAAACGTGCCCACAGCAGATAACTTATAATTAAGCAGTGTGGTGATCACATATTCACATTCACACAAGCATAATGATATTACCAGCTAGGTACCTACTAATTTAATGGTATATCTTGAAACAACTTTGCTTTGTGTAATTAATAGCGCTTAAACAAAAGTTTCAAATTATAATAAACACAAAACTAAAGGTGAGCATGTGCACGATCAACATGAGAACTTTGAAATTAATTACGAGATTGCTTCTTTTTTAAACTTAAATTTAGCTGAAACAACCAAATTACTGAAGAATATGGAAAACTATAAAATATAAATTTTACCAAGTATCGCAATGTAGAGAAAGATACCTGTGCTGAAACTGTATACTCAGTCTCTGCTTTGAATTGCCTCCACAGAGATTTACATTGCACTGGTGTAATCAGAGTATCCTTTGGTGCAACCTAGTGTTTTAATTCATTGTGTTATTGAGAAATGGTATTATGATAAAGATTGATTTGTATGAAAAGGCACCACTGAACACAAATTAATACCTCCTCCCATGTGCTAGAGGCAAGAGGGTCTACAGAAGATCCTATGCTCCTATCTTGTGAAGAAGAAACAGAAACAGTTCCATCCATCAGAGAGGAAATAAGTACATTCTCTATCTTATCTTGCTTGTCATCTAAGCGTATGGCAGCCATCACAGATAACAGCTTCAGAGACTGCAGTAGGATCGTAGAAGAGGACATCAGATATCAACTACAACAAGCAGGAAATGTTAAAACTTTGGTTGTTAAAGTTCCATGGAAATTACTTCGGAGCGTGCATATTTTGTAATTGCTCTAATGTCTTCCTTTCCAGTCCAAACCCGAGGCATTGAATCATCATCGTGATTGAAGACTGTTGAAAACCTGAGAAATTGTGAGCAAAGTAGTCAGAAAATACACTGAAATAAGATCTTAAAAGTGATCAAATTTCAAATCCAAGTTAGCAACCTGTCCTTCATGCGGATCAGAACTTTTCCAGCTTCTTCTCTAGCTTTCTTTTCCACTAAACCCCTCCCATACTCTTGTAAGTTTTGCAACATTTTGTCACTTGTTACTTGGTCCAACTCAAAACCAGCAATAGCAGTTGAAAACTCAGACATTGCAGCCTCAGTCTCATGTCTAAGCAGCTTTCTCACTGAAACCCACGTGTCTTTTCCACCCGCTTCAAAGAGGGATTCTACAGGTGCCATTAGTTCTTCATACAGTCGTTTCTGTCAATTAAAGATGATAGGTGTTTTTAGTGTCTTCATTGAATAAACCTGATGTGAAATATTGATTATTGGTTAAGAAATCACCTCATAATAAATTGTCATTTCTGACAATTTTGCGCTACGAACTGATGATGCATGTGCATCAATATCACGACGAACTTTTTCCCGGACTTTTGAAACATCCCAATTAGCCTGTTCAATAGTAACATCTGAAAAGGAAGAACATAGCCATGAACGGAGGGTGCTAAATATATATGATGCACGATGGAATATATCCAACATGATTTAATCATTAAGAAAATGAAAGCTATAACTGTAAAACCTAAGCTGATTATAAAAAAAAACTGTAAAACCTAAAGATAAGGAATCAAGACATGTTCAAGTTAGGAGGATTTGAGTATGGGCATACTATGCGAAAACACTACATATAAAACCTTCAGCTATATTGAAGCATTACTATAGAAGAACTACCACTGGCAATTAGATAAATGGCTCTGAAAATTTAGATGTGAAATATCCGTTTTTATTGTTGTTCGGCTTATGAAAGCAAAAGATGTAGCTGCTTAAATTTCAAAAATAAGACCTTTTGCAGATATTCCTCTTTCAGGTCTCTTGTTTCTTGTAAACAGATACATTTATTAGTCTTCATAAGGTATTTTTCTTCCTGTTACTGTTGAATTTCTGATATTTTTATCATATCATAAATAATCATTGTTCTTCAAAGTTGCCAGTAGAACTATTTGCTTCCCTTACAGTCAGATTGTGTTCTATTTATTTACAGCATTTCATATTTCATAAGCATACATAAAACATAAACAAGCATGTGACTGCATTCAATCTGATATTGAAACCACTACGCATTGTTACATTACCTGCACATCCTTGATCAAACTCAACCATACAAGACTGGATACAGCTACATTCAGATGCGGCAAATCCTTCTCCTCTGTTCAATAATTGCTCCAGTCTAGCCTTAAAATTGTCAAGGGCTTTAGTGCGCAGATGTCCCACCATGGTAGTGTAAGCAGGGTACACAAACTAGCATTCACAAGACAGAATAATAAGACAATGCAATTCAGGGAAACAAAAACAAGAGAAATCATCAGGTTCGATTACAACTCAGATTAGGCAAAAGCTAGAGCCCTACTCTTATTTCCAATATCAAGATTCAAACAGCATCTCTTAAGTTCCCATCTTTCATTCATCAACAACTATGGAAAAAGGACATGTGGTTTAACATGGCTAGAGGAATTGTATGTTTTTTTCTGTCACCATGCAAGAAAATCAGTAATTTTTGCCCATAAGATCAAAGGACGTGATTGGAACTAGGCAGAATAGCTACTAGTGTCTTGTGATATATTAAAACAGAACAAAAACTTTGCATCAAATCATGCACAAATAAGAGTATTATATCTAAATAATACTTGGCATATATCAAACAAAATCTAAAGATGCAAGTTTTGACAAAGCATGTGACACAAATTATGCAGAATGCACATGCATATTTGACTATTTGTGATTGTAGCAGATAGCAAACCAATTCAAGTTTCCTTTCCAGTGTTTTTGAACTATTACATCACCAGTGGCAAACTGTCACAGAACAAACATCTTAAACTTTTTTTCCTCAAAAAAGAACAATTAAAGTAAATAAGTCCATCTACATAACAATAACATCAAAAGTATAATAATGATAGAGCAAGAAGCCATACCTCCAATGCTTTTGATTCCAACTGTTTGCGTTTTGCGTTTCTAACGCCTTCATCAAAGTAGATTGCTTCATTGTCATACCTATGCGAAAAGAAAAGTAGCATGTATTAGAAAGATCAGAACTCAGAGACCATGTTGGACAAAGAACAGTTATAGACAAAGACAAACACATTGATAGTATGATAAATAATATTAAATATCTTAATAATCATATATGTATATATATATAAGGTGGCTCAGTGCAGGATGCACCATAGGCTTCCCTCTGCTTTGGCAGGGAGACTGTTTCCATTTTTTGAAGGTCACAAGGCAGAGGCTCATTCTCTAGTTACCTTGATATAACACATGAAAAAGGTACATTTAATAGCAGAACCAATCAATGTAGATTTAATCATTGTCAAGAGTTTCAGTAATAAAAAACCATATGCTACGATAGTTATTCAAATTTTGATTTCCAGTTAAACTCTGATCTCTGAGAGGTAGCATCCACACAGAAGCTTGGGAAAGAACAGAAAACTTACAAAATACATAGAATGGTTATTATGAACCAACATGAAATAATTTTGGCTTCAGATGCTCTCTGAATTACAAGAAAAGGCTAATAAAGACAAACGTGAAGTCTCACATCCACAAAGAAGAAAAATATCAGATATTCTGATGTACCATCCACTAGTGAAACAATCCTCAATGACACTTACCCTTCTGATAAATAAATAAAAACAATCCTTTGATTACCATTTACCAGGCATATATTCCCAACTTCATTTCCACGAATCCCCAACCCAGTAGATCGTACCATCATCATTGATAATGAGACACTTCCAATCTCTTGACATCCTGCTTTGTCATACTAAGTTCAAACTTTTATAAACCCTCACTACTCCTAACAATCTTCCCTTTGACTAAGCACACCCAAAAATTATCACATCCAGCATACCCAGGAAACCACCAAACCTATCACCGGTCACCTACCTTGCAACTTCCTCAACTCCCTGTTACAGATTCTATTCTTTTGGCATAAATGTGATACCAAGACCTGGCTTTAAGGAGAAAATCAATTTGCATCTTCATCCAACAACAGCAACAAATTTAAAAGTTAAACTGATAGAAAACCGCTAAACACATAAGCACCATCAATTTGAAACAGCTCCATATATCACCTTCCAACCTTCAACAGTCAACCCTATGGCAACCTAATACAATAAGTTTACCTAAACCTAGTTTCTATCGATCCAATTGAACATATAAATACAGTAGAAATGTAAAGTCGACACATGCAACAATATATCTTGAACACTATTAGAGAGCAAAAGTTAAATAAGATCCACATAAGGATGGAAGAATTTAGAGACTTTAGATTTAATCTTTTAGAGATGAAACACTGATGCGAACTTACTCTGAAATATAATTTTCCAAGATCGAACTGAGCTTCTTTCCAAAACCTGATACTGGACCAGCTTGAACAGCTTCCTCTAATGCCAACCAACCCTAATCACATCCATCAAGAAATTCCAATTACAATGGTTCTCACTCAAACAAGGAGTAGCAAGAGAAAATATATGCATAGTACCTCATCAGAAGCCAAACAGCTAAGCTTCTCATAAGCAATCTCTTCACATCGAACAGTGGCAACCATTACCTAAAAAAATGAAGAGCGAAGAATATGGAAACCTATATATATTCCCTCATATAAGAAAAGGGAAAGCAAAATCAAGACCTTGTGAGCGGGAAGATCCAGATCCTTGTTCTCTCTAATAACTTTCCATATCTGCTGTGCACTAAAAGAAAACCCAGAAGCAGGAACAACACCCCGTCTATCGCCAGCTAGCCCTCCAGGGGAAATAGAATTGAAAAATCTCTGCCTTAGTTGGGAAACCTGTGAATGATGGCACACAACACCGCATAAGCAACAAAAATGGAATTTTACAAAGTTGCCATCAAAGGATTAAAAATCCATATCTGGATAGTTATATCCAAACTACAAGCAGAATTAGGAGGAAGTTAAAAAGTTACAGTAAATGTGGAATTAAGTAAACTGCTGCTAATGTAAGAGGTGCTACCTCCTCATTAAACTTCTCCTCCTTCTCTTCATAGCTGGATAAAGCTGTGACCTCAACCTTCATGACAGATAATGATAAAAAAAAAGTTCTTACATTATAACAATAATCAAACACAGTCAAGCAGTCAAAGAAAGATGATTTCTTACATTAAAAAATTCACTGATAGGAGTACTTGTATGCGCTGCAGGTTTAGGAACAGAATCCCATATCTGTAGAATTTAGTCAGTCGGAATGTTGAAGAAATAAGCTAAAAAACACAAGAGATTAAGTCATAACCTGAATATAAGAAAATGCAAGCAAAATAATACCTTCTGAATATCATCTCGTAGGATAGGCTCCAAACGTTCAAGGGGGGTCTACAGAGATGATCACAAACACATTAATGATCTCAAATGTAGAGTTACAAGCATTTGGAAATATCAAATACATTCACTAAGTCACTCCAAACCTTAGTTTTATCTCGTATGACAAACAGAAGTGTAGTTTTACGGGGACTGAATAAACGCATCATGACCTGCATAATGAACAGAAACCAACTACCATAAATGAACTCCCCATAAAATGGTGGTCAGGGGCAGAAACATAGATTGAAAATACCTGAAAAACTGTTTTCAGAAGTGGTTTATTCGAAGCTTGCTCCCGACCAATATCATGGCACCACCTGTACACAATTCAACAAACCTGAATTTATTCCCTATACATATGAGGATATGTACATTACCATACATATGTATTAACGAAATATATGTTTTATGCTTGTGTTCATACATGGAAAGAAACTAAAAGGATAGGTGTATACCTAAGGTAACATGGAAAGTAGAAAGAGAAGACATTATAGTGCATGGCCAGGTTAAACGAGGAGACATAACTAAATAGGACGGAGTTTAGAAGTTGAGTAAAAGATCCAATTAAGTTTGGCTATAAGATTCATGTAGCCAATACCAATATTATTTGATAAACAGCTCGGTTGTTGCTCTTGCTGTTAGCTTTATCTTTGCATTTATATTTGAATAAAAAATGGCTTCTACCATTTGACTAGCCAGTGATATTCACAGTCCATCTACACCCAAAAGGAAAAACTTGGCAATTGGAAGAATGTAGCACTGAAATTTATTAACAGTGCCCAATTAGACAATCATTCAACAATTCTATAACTAAATACAAAAAAAAAAACACGACACAATTATAAAAAAAAAAACAAAAAAAAAAAAAAAAAAAAAAAAAAGGCCATAGGCTGCCATGCCCTACTGATACACAGGGATGTGTAGCAAAAGACATGGCCTGAAACGAACCACCAAGAATTTGGTGAGTTCTAATGCTTCAGCAAAGAGACTGACTTTTAAGCACTTACTCATGACATCCTACAAATCTTGTATTAAGATAGTCATCACAATTTATTTCGCCAGAGAGCCAAATTGGGACCAGGCTAAGAACTTCAATCAAGACTGGCTCGCAGGCCGTAATTATACAAATGAACAATTGCTGCTTTAGACATTGGTTGCTGCCGATAGATCTTTCTGGTTTGCCCAGAGTCCTGAAAAGCAGTGAAATAATAATAAATGATAACTTACATGTTAATCAGTACAATATCTGCAATTGCCAAAGCAAATAAGGCACTTTGTTTCTCAAATGCAGTATCATCCTGAAAATAACAGAGATTCCAAGGTCAAATTTGCCTTTCAATTTTACATCAGGTATAATTTTATTTATTTCCTTCACAAAAAGATTTATGCATGGCTCTTCCAGAATTCTTGGGACAGTATCAGTCAATCAGTGACACCTTCCCATCTATGTGGTAATCATTCAAAGTTATAATTTTGAAACAACCTAAAATGCCCACAATCAACAAAATTCAATTAAGAAAACCACTAGGAATTAAATACTAAAACTTAGATACCACAATGAAAATAATCTTGACTTAATAAAAGCAAGGACCCCACATTAGAGCTGGCAATTTAGACCCAACACGCAGGCACTCAAAACTTGATCCGCATTTTTTGTGGGTTTGGATTGCTTAAAATAGATCCGATCAATTTTCGGGTCAGGCAAACCCACACATTTTACATGTAAAACCCGAAACCCGTAACATGGATCAGGTTCAGGTTAAGATTTTCAAGCTTGAACCCAGGGAAATAAAACAACAAAAAATTGCCACTTGTACCCCACATGCCTTGTAGAAACCTCTTCCAAGTTAGCCTCTAAAGTCTAAACTACAATTCCACAATGGACAAACTTTTTCATTGAAAGAATAAAAAGTAGATCTTACAAAAGCCATTGAACGTTTGTAACAAAACTCTTGAAACAAGATAACAATAATGGTTTTTCTAACCTAATGTAGACTGCTGACATATTGTATACACAATACTCTGATAATATCACCATCAGACTTCCAAATTCCAACACAAGGCACAAATATAAGACACATTACTAGTATTATCCTATCTACTTAAATGTAGATTTAGAAATGCTATTTAGCCATGATTCGTGATCTCCTAACTGGGAGGGATCTGTCACTTCAGCCAACGATATCTAAGTGAGACAGCAACAATAATATATGATAGTGTTCTAGCCTGGCTATGCCTGAGTCTCTGTCCCATTTAATTCAATGGTTTAGTTCATCATCCCCTTAGGTAAGTGTTTGGTTTCAAATAATGAGAATCACAACTTCTGTTTATGACCATCAAACATCTCTAAGCTCTGTCCTTGACATATTTAACCATTTAAGAATCAACTACATAAAACTTTTAGTGTGTAAGTTATGTTTTAATCAAATTTCATTTTCAAAATGGTGATTAACTTAATCAACTTTGTGAACACAGGATATCTTAAATTATTTAAACATATGGGAGAGTGAGTCAAAAAGGTTGTGCCTCATGCACCTCAGCTAAGTGTTTTAGTTGAAACAACTATATGTACATGTTATTTTCATTGCAATTCCACAACTTTACCATTCACTTGACAATATAGAATAATTAAATAATAAAAGATTTTTTTATTTTATTTTTAATGATATGGTGCTATGGCAATTACTTAATAATTGATTAATTGGCATATAAAGAAAAAGAATTAGGCATAAAAAAAAATTGATAATGAAAATTAGAAAAAATGGTTCGCAATTTAAACTATATATTGTATTTGTAGTATTTGAATTTCAAATTATTATTTTATCTATAGACCTACATTAAGAGAGACACTTATCAGATAATTAGAAAAAAAGTTAGGAGCAACACTTGTCACATAAATACAGAGTTAATTATTAATTAAGACCGGCACTTGTCCCAATTAGTGTGTGACTTCCCTTTAATATATATATATATATATGTATGTATGTATGTATAT